>VDFB02000013.1:181603934-181694057 GCA_007258455.2 Sequoia sempervirens
GTATGTTTTTTTTCTGATCTATAACAAATTTTTCTAAATTTTTGTCTCTAAATGTAAGTTAAATCAATGTCGAATGATGGATTATGTGATAATTTTAAGGTGAAATGTGAATCTAAATTCAAAACTAAATGATTGAAAGTAAGTACTATGCAAATTAAACTCAGATCTAATACAATTTTTTTTAATTTTTTATGATTAAAATGATGCAAACATGCAAATTTAACTATAAATGCAATGTTCACTAATGCAAGATTAAATAACCATAAATGTAATGCAACCAATGCAAACCTAATGTAATCTATTACAAAACTTATATCTAGGGTTAAGGGACTCTAATTTTTAGAATTTGGTCATAGAAGGTCGGGTTCACCAAAATGAAAAGTTGAAAAATAGGAGTGTCCTCAGGGTTTCCAAAAATGGAAAAGTGGATCCAAAGAGGGTAAAGGGGTCCTATCTTTCCTCAATTCATTAGGAAATGAGATCCACACAATGAAATGACTAACAACCTTGAGGTGAGTCAAGTCAAAGTGTGAATTTGCAAATTTCTTGTGTTTTGCAAGGATGGAGGTCTAGGTCAAACAACACTATGGGGAGAAAGATTAAAAATAGAAAATCAACTCCAAAATGCAATCTACAAAGTGGATCTAGTAGATTTAGTATAAATTTGAAGGAACCAACAGAGTTTTTTAGATAAATTGAGAGGAATAAATGTTTTGCACCTTTCAAAGTTGTTTCTGCAAGCTAAACAAAGACTCATTCACCCTAGGTGAATGGATCCTAACAAACTTTTCTGAAAAGCTTTGAATTTGAGATTGAAGCCCAAGACCTACAATTCTTCCCTGTAACTTGATATCTTCACTCCTAGATCTAGAAATAGGTAAAATATGCAAAACAAATTTGTTATTTGTTGGTGGATATGGGTTTTCCTCAATCAAACCCCAAGTTTGGTAATTAAACTATGATGAAAAACATAGATCTGAAACATGAAATGTGTATGCAATCCTAACCTTGAGTGTGTATGAGATTAAGAAAAAATGATGCAAAGAAAACCTACTCAAGTTTGTTAGAATAGGATCCATAAATGAACATGCACAAGGATGAATACCTACTTTAGGAGATCTCAAATAACCTTAATAAGTCATAAATCTGATTATACCTTGCTTAGGCTAAAAGTAGAGAAATAATAGAAGATGGAATCAATTAGGAAACAAGTCATTAGGCTTGGTTTAATGTCTTGTGCATCTCCTCAAACCTAGAATTCATCATGATCCTCTATAGGAAACTATCAGCAATCCTTTGGCAATGCTTGATCTTGATATCAAAAGGATCTTGAAAACCTACAAAAACAACTCAAATGTTGCTGCAAGACTTCACTTTTGAATTCTTCCCATTTCTCTTGAATATGAATGCTTGATCTCATGTGAATTTCTCTACCTTACTTCTTGTCTAGTGTAAAATGAATGTGAGACTTAATTTTATGTTCTTCCTATCTAATTTTCCAATTATTAGATCTTGAATTTTGACATGTGAAATTTGAATGTGGGAGATTGAAATGCTGCCAAAATCATATCCAAAGTAGAGTTTTGGGGACTTAATGAGGACCCATTCACCCATGGGAAAATGGGTCCTGACCTAAAACTTTAGGACTCCTTAAATGTCGGGGCATTAATTTGATCCATAACATTTATTCAATGCAGTTTATGGTGTCGAGAATTAAATAAATTTAAGTAAAATAGGCCTTGGGATACATGTTAACGGGGTATTAGGGGCCTATTAATGGGATTTTTAAAATGAATTAATGAAAAGGTCACCAAAATAGGTCCAAATAAGTGTGATTGTACTTTCTCTTAGAATAGGGGTACAATTTTCTACACTACACATCCTTATGAGGAATTGAAATCTTCAATAGTTCCAAAATAGAGATTTAGGTGGGGCTCTTTTTGATTTGATCAAGTAAGCTATAATCGTTAGAATTATCTCTTGTTGGTCCTTTAGATGGTAGAGGGGCTCCTTGTATGGTAACTTTTCCTCGTCATGTGGTGACTCCACACTCAAGATTTTAACCTTGACTTGTGATAACAAAGACCAGTTGGTCATAAGAATATATGCTACCTACAACATTATCATAGGTTGGTTAATTTTATTTTATTTTATTCCATTTCCACCATTGTTTCCTTTCCCATGGTTAGGCATTGGATTCTTATATATACCTAGATCCTTGTTTCCAAAACTTTTGGATTGTTGATCAACATTCACCTCACCATTGTCAATGATGTCTTGTATGACTTTTCAATTTCATACAATTGGATATTGTATATCCCTTTGTAAGATGATAGTTACAATAGTACTCATCCTTATTCCATGAGGGTTTAACTAGTGGCTCCCCATATTTTCTATAGGATAGAAGTTTTATTTTATTTTCTTGGACTGACTTGTTCAAGATTGTTTTGATGGGCTCCCCTAAGGGAGTGTATTTTCATCTTGTGGGTAGGTGTTCTTTCTTGGTTTTTATCCTTGTTAGTTTTTAACATTGTTGACATTATTGACATGTTGTGTAACTCCTTTTCGCATGTTTGTTGTAGAAAGTGCATTTATGAAAACTTTCACATTTACAACCCTGTCATTAGTAAAGTTCTTATTTTTGTCCCATATACGACATTTGTCATTGAATATAGATGATGGGTATTTGTCCTTGTAGATTTGTATAGCTCCTTTTACAATGAGGGATCTTTCAATGTTGATTCCTTTAGATATGAGTTCCTCAAAAGTTGATACACATTGCATCCTTAATTGGAAAGAAAGATATATGTTTAATTTTCCTGGGAGGATCTCAACTTGTTGTTTCTTAGGAATAGGGCACTTGCATTTACTACCCTCATGTCTCCATTATTGCAAGAAAAGTGCAAAAGATTCTCCTTTATTTTTTTTAAGGTATAGAGATCTTCAAAGTTGATCTTAGCATCAATATTGTATGAAAAATATGCAACAAATTGATCAATTATTTCTTGGAAGATTCTAATATCTTGAGGTAAGTGAGAAATCCACTCTATTGATTGTCCACCTAAGCTTCATGGGAAGAGTCTCATGAGGTATGTGTCATTGTAAGATACTTCCATGTATGCTACATCAAATTCTTGTATATTTTCTTCTGGATTACCACATCCTTTGTGTTTATCAAACTTTGGAATTTCAAAATTTGGAGGGAATGGAACCATCATGTTACTTTTATTAAATGAGTAGGGCATACATCTTGTATTGCGTACAATATTTTTTTCTTTCCCGCTTGAATATCTTGGATCTTTTGTGTTAAAATTTGTATTTGAGTTGATATGTCCAAGGGAATAATGCTTGGTGATGGATCATTTGTATTGTATTGTGGAATGGTGGATGAGTTAAATAGTGGATCTTGGTAAGATGGTATATTAGTGTTATATTGATCATATAGAGGATTGTTCAAATTGGTTAGTGGTGGTGTGAAAGAATTTTATTTGCCCTATTGATTTTGATTCACAACTTTCTTTTAGAGTTTTGGTTGCAATTTTTTTTTTCCAAAGATTTGTATTTCTTCTTGTAATTGTCTTTGTGCTTGCAACTATTGTAATTGTTGTTGTGTTTGTTGATATGTGATACCTTGTTATGGTGATGGCATATATTATTGATGTTGTGGGGGAATGTTTTGTTGGTTATTTTGTGAAGTGTGCCATATAATCTTGTTATTTTTGATATTGTGGATGTATGTTTTGCTGGTGCATGTTATGGTGTTGAGGAGATGATTGATATTGATATTATTAATTATTTTTGTGTGGATGTTATTGTTGATGTTGGAGGTTTCGTTGATGTTGATGTTATGGTGGATGATTTGGTTAGTGTTTTGGTAACCTTGGTTTGTGTTGATGTTTCCTAAACTTTGATTATTTTTCAAGGGGTTTACATATTGATTTTAAGAATTGGTTTGACCTATTAAGTGAAGAGGGTTGTGGAATTGGTTGTGTAACATGTTTTTCCAAAGGTTTCACTATCATAAGGTCTATTTCTTATTACCAAGTATGCAAAGGCTTGATCTAAAGGTTGTTCTTTGAGTGAGTCTAAATCAAAACTTGATGAAAGTTTATCCCCACTTTGTGCAAGTTTCAACATGTATCAGTTAGGATCTAGAATCAAAATGGTTTCTATGACATGATGAAGAGAAAGAACTTGTGAAATTTCAAGAAGTTCATCAGGTGTGAATTTATTATGTTTATTTATAACCAATTTAACATCAAACACCATTTCTCAACCCCTTATTACCCCCAAGGAAATGTCCAAGTAGAAGCTTCTAACAAAACAATCATTAATATTCTAAAAAATATAGTCAATGATGTTGGTCGAGATTGGCACCTACAATTGAAACCTACCCTATGGGCATACAAAACTAGCATTAGAACACCTATTGGTGTAACCCCCTATTCCTTGGTCTATGAGAATGAATCCATCTTTCCTATTGAGGTCGAGCTCCCCTCATTGAGGATATCAATGCAACACCTAATAACATATGAGGAATACAGGGTGTTAAGGTTGAATGAGATAGAACTATTAGATTAACATTTCCTAGAAGCACTCAATCATCTTCAAGTGTATCACAATCAACAAAAAAAAAGCTATAACAAGAAAATTAAAGGTCAACACTTCTAGGTCAAAGATCTTGTCTTGAAGAAAAAATAGAAGAATGTGCCAGATCAAGATAGCAAGGGAAAATTTGAGCCAAATTGGTTGGGGTCATTCATTGTCACAAGTTATGGGTTAGGATCTTGGTAGCTCGCAACACCTGAAGGAGATCCCTTGTAGGAACCACTCAATAGTATGCATCCCAAAATATTGTATACATATCCCATGAGGGGTATAAATATAAAAAAAGAAGAAAAAATAGAAAACTATAAATATCCAAAAAAATATAGAAAAAGGATAAAAATAGTAAACAAAAAAATCATCCTCTAGCGAAAACCACTTTAGTGGTATTATGGGAAAGTACCTTGATGAAAACCTGAAAAATAGGTGCCTTGTATAAATAAGTACCACCTATCATCTAACAAGTACACTTACCTTCCATCCACTTCATAATAAAATAACAGTTATCCATCTTCTATCCATTCATTCACATCCCTACCATGGCTTGGTGTTTTATAAGTGTATAGGAGTGAATTAGCACCCCTTGTGTAAATTCCCCTTTTGCGTCCCCTCACCTTAGAAAATCAAACCCAATTTTCAAATTCCACATCCCCCATCCAAAGTGAATCCAATTGGTGCCTATCTTTTGTGTCGGTGAGGGAATTTTTGTCTGGGACATGAGTGCAATGTGTGGGTATTTTTGTGGTGTGTTGTCATCCCTAGTAGATTTCTGCCTTTGGAATCTGGAGGGACATTATGTTCTCCATTGGGCATGAAGCGTAATGCCTCTGTGTTGACCAACCATGTCAAAAATGGCTCTTTCCCTCTCATTTTGATCTTGAAAAGTGTAACTTTCTCATTCAATCCATCTCTTTAGCAATTCTTGAACTCTTGAGCATTCAAATTCATTCTTTTAGCATTTCAGCAACATTCTTCATTAAGAAGTTCCATCTATCTTGTTGCACTTTTACCACCATTGGAGTTGTGACTTGGTGTCTTGAGGGACTGCTTCTTCGTTGTTGCAGTAGCATATGCCTTACCGAGTTCACATTATCTTCTACATGCTTGAGAGCACCTTGATGGGGAAGGTAAAATTTCTTGTTGATCAACATAACATAGTGCCTTTGTTATTGTTTGGTATTCCCTTTTTGTTATTTCCTTTATCACACTTTCCATATCATGGATTTCTTGGTTATCCATGGAGGTGGAAAAACCAAAGTGGGGGTTTGAATGAGGAAAACCCCTATACAGCCCAACATTTTTATCTTCTTGGTTGTGTGTAGGTGTATGTGTGCATGGAGCTCGCTGGTGAATTGGACTCTCAGAGAGTTGGTCCTCATCACCCTTTCTTCCATCTACCTTCTTTAAAATTATATAGCTATTTTTCATACTTTATCATTATGTTCATTTTGTTAAACTTAGTTGCTAGATAGTTAGTAGGTTTTATCATTTCCTACACTATATTTTTCACTTTCTAGCTGTATGGACACTAGTGCCCTAGAGAGATGCCAATGTACCACATTATCTTCCTTGAGCTGTACTATCATCCTCGAGTAGAGAGCTCTCTAAAATGCAGTTTAGATTCCATAAACTAACTTGTCTAGCCCCATTTAAACATTTAGATTAGTAGAGTGACAAAAGCACTTGAGAGTGATCTTCATTCTCTATCCTTGAACTAAACACCCACTTAGCTTGAGGTAAGATAATGAAGCCCTCCACTCTTGGCTCTCTATGACCTAGATCCTTGGTGTGTTGCAAGAATGGAAAAAGGAATGAAAGTGTTGTCATTGATGTCAACTGGTCAACTAGTTATCTACTAGTTGTTGTTGGATGTATATGTTGAGGATGTTGAGAAAATTGTATTAAAGAAAGATTACATGTATTCAATTGTTGCTTAGGATGATGATCCAGTACTTTTCCCTATGTTTGTGTAGTTCAGATATGTTGGTCATGGTTGTTGAAGGTTACTATATCATATTTTTGGCTATTGGCTCATTTTGAACTTCAAGAACCTGTGTTCACCAGTTGTGAACTATTTTTTTCTATGTTTTGGCTGAGGTCTAAGAGAAAATTTGTTTTGATGAAGTCTTTTGAGTTGCAGTTCTAGAGGTAAGATGTTTTGATTGTACTGAAGATATTTTTGGTTTCTGGAAGTTTCAAGATTAATTATTCTATGTGTTTTACACTATTTTGGATGATGGTGTGTTAAGGACTATCTTCAAAGTTGATGAAGCATGTTGGATCTATTCTAGGTCTCAGTGAAGCATGTGTTTGGGTCACCCTCATTCTAATCCCACCATAGGATGTTTTGGTGTAAAACTAATTTGAATTTGAAGTTGGATGTCCAACTTTGTATCTTTTTTAAGGTTGGAGATAGTATAAATATAGGATGAGCTAGTAATGAAAAGTATACAAAAGAAAAGAAGGAAGATAACTAAGAGAGCAATTGTGACTTTGATGCTATTTAGAAAGTGTGTGTGTGAGTGTGTGTGGTAGATTAGTTCAAATCTCAATGCTATTTTTTGGATGTAGTGAGCTGAAGGTGAACTCTATCATTCATGCAAGTTAATCAAGTGATTGTGGTGGAATCCTTTGTTGCATTGGGATTGTTGTTTCTCTATAACAATTCTTCTTTGTCTTCTTTGTATCTCTGTGGAAATGAGTCCTCTGAGTTGTAGCCCTATTGGATAGTGAGTCCTTATCTCAAGTAGTGAGCCTTGTTTCACACAATGAGCCTTTTTGTAATCGATTTTGATATTCTATATAGTGTGAGTTAATCCTCACCATGGTTTTTCCCTCATTGGTTTTTCCATGTAAATCTAGTGTTATTTTGTTTATGCATTGGATTTTAGTTTCTACATTGGCATTTGATGATTAATCATTTAAGTAGTTTAAGTATTAGTTCCAGTAATTGATTTGAAGGTTAAAATTTGTGACAATTGATTCACCCCCCTCTCAATTGTCCTATTCAAAAATTGGTATCAGATCTTGTTTCCTTGGTGAAGAGCTTAACCGCTTGAGGAAGGTTTGGGATGGGTAACAAAATGGTATTTGATTATCCAAGGTTTGATGTAACTAATTATGGTATCTGGAAAGTATAAATGGAAGAATATATGGAGTATTGTGGATATGATGTGGAGAAAGCTTATAAGAATCCCTACACTCCTTCTAGTGGTCTGAGTACACCTGAAGAAATCATAGCACATGAAGTGAAAAATAAGGAAAATTTCATCTTGAAGAATAGTTTGGTACATTCTGAGTTGATTAAGTTTCAAAATTTGAAAACAACTAAGGAAGTTTGGGATTCTTAAGAAAGCGTACATGATAGTGATGAAAGAGTTAAAGAGGTTAAATTATAGAATTCGAAAACACAATTTTATCTCTTACATATGTCTAAAGATTAAAATGCCAAAGCTTATGTATAGAGATTGGATGAGGTAGTGGATGGAATGCAATCTCATGGATTGTAAAGAAGATTCTCATAACTCTTTCTGATGATTATAGTGAGAAGGTGAGTGTTATTAAGTAGACTATAGATTATAAGACTTGTACTAAGGATTTGTTGTTAGGATTTTTGACATCTTATGAGATGAGGAAGTCGAGTCTAAGAAATAGAGGCAAAACATAGACTACTTTTAAAGCTACAAAAATTGAAGATCCGGATGAAGAAAACTTTGATGAAATAGAAGCTAACTTTGTAAGAAGAATAAGAAAATGCTTCAGTAAGTATGAAGGTAAGTTTCCCTTTAAATGCTTTAGTTGTGGAGAAATAGGTCATTATCCTACTAAGTGTCCTGAAAGAGCTAAAAGGAATAAACAAAGATATGAGAAAGAAAATAAATGAAAGAAGATTAACAGAACTTACAATGTGAATGGGAACGCTAGTATTTCAAATGAAGATTTAGAATATGAAGATCCAAATGAAAATGAATGTTTGTTCTTAGCGATTAAGGATGAACCTACTTCTACTAATTTAGAAAAATAGGTAAAGTAAATTTCTCTGGAGAAGGAGAAGGAGAAAAATGAAGGTAAGGTTATCTCTGCCCTACATGTTAAACACAAAAAGAATTTTTGGGTAGTTGATAGTGTATCTAAGGGTAAATTTTAGGTATGTTAGATGTGAGAAAATCAACAATGCATATAAAACCAAAGAACTACAAAGTACAATGAAAGAAAATATAGATGAAATGATTATACCAGTTAATCGCCAAAGCCTCCATGATTCATCTTCATAGCACCTTCTAACTTGTTGGTTGATGTGCTGCCCTCATATTCAATGTGCGAGCAATCTGAAAATAAAGCGTAAGTCCTACACAAGCTTTGAAGGATTTAAATAAAGTCTATGCATATGCCTATGACAAAATGACCCTAAAATGTCAAATAAGTCTAAGTATTAATGTGTCAGAATAACAAAATTTATGTGTGTAATCCAAAAATGTGAGCAAAATAGCATTTTATAGAAAATGCAATTTTGATTGGATGGACGAGATTGAATTTTGACAAAATCCTAAAATAAGAGGATGAGATTTAATTTGATAATCCCTAATAGGGGTTAGGGAAAAATCCTTAAACGGGTGGTCGAGATGTCATCTGAGAGAATTGAATCAGTGGTGGAGAATAGATGAGATAATTAATTAGAAAAATCAAGATATTCGAAAATCAAGAAGATAAAGACTGCCTAATTTGTGAGATTTGAAAAATCAAGAAGATAAGGGTTGAACTGAAGATCAGATTTGTAAAATCAAGAATCTGCCCAATTACTTAATTTTTGGAAGAAAGTTACCATTTTGAATTAAATTAATTCAAAATATGGATTTTGTGAGATAATAAATAATCGATTTTCAGATTATTTACTAAAGTGAACTGACAGTTAAGAATGTGAAATCATTTTAAATAATTAACTTATTTAAAATGAGAGAAATGTTAAATTAGGTAATTAAATAATTAAGATAATTATTTAATTTAGAAGATATGATTAGTAATTAAATAAATTAATAAATTCATTTAATTATGAGAATTAGTGACATTAAATAAATAAATGAAATTCATTTATTTATTTATAATCGTGAAGAATAAATGAATAAAGACAATTAAACAAATTTAGAAATTTATTTAATTAGAGGAAGACTTAGACAATTAATGACGTATTTAATAAATAAATAAAATTTATTTATTTAATAATCATGAAGAATAAAAGGGCATGAATTAATTAAATAATTATGAATTATTTAATCAATAGTCGAATGTGGACCAAGGACATAATTAAATGTCATAATTATGCTAGGACGAAAGTGGTAAAAATAGAGCTTGCAGGCCTAGGTCATTTTTAAGTGTTTACATTTTGACCCTCTTTGTCATAATGTAGCATGTCGCATTGTGAAAAAGAAAATAAGTCAAATCCATGCCCCAATGAAGGTATAAAGTATCAATGCCCCCTCAGGAATTTTTTCAAATTTTGGGCTGGTGGAAGAAAAATTTGGGAAGGGTCTCGATAAGTCAATTTGATGAGCAGAAAGACAGTGGCGCAGACAGTTTCAGATTCTGACATGTTTAACGCAGCCAACGGGGTGGTCAAATTTGGTCAAAGGAGTCGCTAGTAATAACCTAGTTGACAAATGCCATTTTGACTTTTATAAATAGGTTGACAAAGGGGTAAAAGTCAATTCACTTTCAATATTCACATTTTAATTTTGAAAGCTCAGAGTGAAGAGAACTGCAGCGAGGATGGTGATTCCAGTGATAGAGCACCATGGTGAAATCATGCGGACCTACAGGCGGCTAGAAGGCTCAGAGCTAGCGGTATGTACCCCTAACCCCATTTGTAATTTTCTCATTTTGCGTGTCAAAGTTAGGGTTTTAGGGTGAACAACGAATGTGCCACGATGCATATGTGTGCACGTAAGCCCCATTTGACTTTGTGTTCGATGCATTTGATGCATCACGATGCAAGTGCAAGGGGTTTCTAAGGTAGGCCAAGGGTTTGCAATGCACTTGTCAAAAATTGTGACGCATTCGCCTTTTTGAGCTACATTCGAAAGTTAGAATGCCACATTTGTCATTTTGTGATCCAATCGCCTATTGGAGCATCACATTCGAATGAAGTGACATGTGTGTCATATATCATGATGCAAGTGTACTGATGTGATGAAATTGAGTGTCACAACGATGCAATCAATATGTTGCGACACATTTGAAGTACGGAATGATGCAACTATTGTTTTGTGATGCAAGTGCAGTCAATGCAACACATTTGACTTTGCTTTGACTAGGGTTGATTTTGATGCTCTTCAAATTTTAAATGCTTTTTGATGATACTAAAAATTGTCTAGAAGGTACTGACGTGTTGTTTGGCTTTGTGTAAAGACAGCTAGCCCCTATATACACCCGAGAGAGCAGACCGTCGACCTTCAGGTTTGTTGATCAGCTGACTCCATGGGAGCAATGATGATTGATTCAACTAGGTCTATTTTATGTCACCTATATGCCCACTATTTAGGCAAATAGGGGATTATTGACTACGCTATGTGAGCGATGGCATTTTGAGACATGCTCCTTCCACCTATCGACGGGAGAGGCGACAGTTACTCTGGAGGATGTTTACCGCATTCTATGCATGCTGATCTGAGGAGAGCGAATCGTTTATGACCCTCACCATGGCCATCAGAACTTCACAACATACTACCGAGATGAGGGAGCAGGAGTCGACATCCAATGTTGCGAGATCCATTGGGAGTTTATGGCAGAGCATTATGCTCGTTTTGATGCATTCCTAGCGACACTGATTGGCGGAATACTGATTCTTGACTGACACAAACATGGGTTCCCTATTGGTTGGGGAGACATCATAGTGGGGATGAGGCGGGATAGGAAAGTATATGCCCGGGGGCCTTATTTGTTGGGCACACTCTACCACCAACTTCACGAGGTTGCCTATAGGAGGGTAGAGAGCATTTCATGTGGCACCACACTACTGATGATTTAGGCTTGGGAGCACATAGCGATATTTCGTCTGCCTATTCAAAGACCGTAGTTGGCCAAGGGGATGCCCTATGCATATTACTATGCCAGTGCTCTTTAGCAGACACGAATGGGGAAGATAGGTTGGTGGCGGCATCAGATTGATACTATGGTGTCCTTCATCTAGAGGTCGTACAAAGACTACCAGCAGTGGGATGATGAGGTCAACCATCTCAACCTTTGCAAGTAGTATCGCTACCTAATTGGGAGGATAGTGCAGAGCCAATTGATTATAGAGATGTATATGTCGCAGCTTGTCCTCAGATATTTCAGAGAGCAGCAGGGTTTACCTATAGGCACAGCCGAGTATGCTCGGTCTTCCAGAGAGTCATCTTGGGGGCCAACGATTCTTGTAGCCTTGCCGAGTAGCAGAGTGGTGGGCTAGGAGCCCAGCAGTGGGGATGGAGAGGTGGGATTGTAGATCCCAAGACCATAGCCAATTATGACTTATGGTGGTAGACACATAGACTAGTGCCAGTGAAAGATCTAAATGGGCTAGCACCTGTGGACAGGCGGTCAATTATACCTTGGGTGCCGAGAGTCAGGTGAGGGGGAAGAGATGGTGATAGAGGCAAGGGCCGAGGGAGGGATGGGGGCTAGGATGGAGGAAAGGATGGAGGTCAGGGTGGAGGCCAAGATGGGGGCAAGGATGGAGGTTAGGGTGGAGATGATGGAGATGATGGGGATGATGGAGGAGATGGCCAGAGACGGAGGAGAGATGGCCAGAGACAGGGAAGGAGGGTGCACCCATGTGTGGTAAGAGTGGCACTAGATTTTATCCTTGAAGTGGCTGAGGAGGGGGGGAGAGAGAAGGAGGAGCAGCCGAGGCAGGAGCAGGAGACAAAGAGACAAGAGGAGCCTGTGGCGGAGGAGGAGAGATAGGAGGAGCTTGTGGTAGAGGAGGAGAGACAGGACGAGCCTGTGGTAGATGAGGAGGCTAGACATGAGGAGGATGTGGATGTAGATGTGCCTCAAGATGAGGGAGTTAGTGGAGAGGATGTGGCCGCAGATGATGACGATGATGATGATGCCATGGATGAGGTCGAGAGACTCCTTAGATGGAGGATGGTGAAGGGAGAGGAGGAGATACCATCCTCCTCGACATTTCCTTAGGATTCCATGACAGACCAGAGGGTGGCGGATATTTAGAGGAGGATAGATGAGAGTGTTGCAGAGGTCAGGGCACTATGGGAAGACCTAGAGGTGGCTTGAGTAGAGCAAGATCAGGCAGTGATCCGCCAGTAGGATTTAGCTCAGTGGTGCGTGGACTTTATAGCATTATGCTCAAGACCTTCTGTTGACATTGCTAATGAGCTTTCCAGGGTGAGCACTAGGTATGGGTAGTACATGACTCTATATGAGCAGGAAGTGCCTCCTGAGTGATGAGATCCTACACTGTCATGCTCACAAATGAGGATAGGCAGCGGTCACATATTAGGGAGTGGGAGTGGTAGCAGTAGCCATACCAGTGTAGGAGGATCCACCTCATCAAGGCACAGGTCCCACCACTCACACAGGAATGCCTTGAGTCATCATTCGAGTCACAGTCATGGGTCCACCATTTCAAGGCAGCGATCAGTACAGAGGCAGCCGCTAATGATAGATCCTTTGGCCTCTCAGAGTCAGGCCACAGTGTCATCATAGGTGTCTATTATCGTGGAGATGATGCCATTAGTGTCAGTTCCATTTGTTGCACAGAAAAAGGCTACTATAGGTCCACCCATTATCTTAGTGCCAGTCATAGATCCTCAGTCGCCACACTCTTCACCATGTGGGATGATGAGAGCCTTTCCTAGGGGCATGTTTGCTATATTTTTTTTTATGTTATGACACATTATGTATAGACCACTGAGCCTACGAGCTCCATTTTTGGGATATCTCTTGACTCTATCCTGTGACATTGTATATTTCTATGAGATGATGCTATATGATGATGCAGTTTTGATGAGGGCCACATGTGTGTTATGTGATATTATTTGATTTATGCACAATGATATATGTGATGTGATTCTTTATGTATGATGTTGATTTATGATGTATGATGGTACTATTTATATGTCTTGTCATGTATGTCCTATGATGCTTTTTTATGATATGATGCCATGATGATGCAATGTTTATTTATATGTTATGTCAATTTTGTGATTATGATGATAATGATATGCACAATGTATTTATTTGAATGGATATCATGTGTATGATAATGTTAATGCAATATACAATGAAATGTTATATGATTTAATGCTATGGATGATGTATGTATGGACCTAATGCAATTTTTATATGATCATGTATGCACTTTTATTTTTGTATGTGATAGGATATCATCATGAGATGGACTAGAGAAGATGACCAGACCGAAGGAGATGCATGTTAGTTCCTAGACCAAATCCTTTAAAACTTTTCCATAGGACTTTAATATTTATTGCTCTTATTCATCATTGGGCAGACTATTGTAATCGACAAAAAACACCAAGATCAAGGTGTACAAGGTCATACCATCACATAAGACAAGCAGTCACAGACAAGGACAATCATGAATCATACTAAGAATGTGATTGCCCCAATATTTTTGTCATAACCAACCACAAGAAGAAAAGACAAGAAGGACAATTTATGAAATCTCGTTGCTTCTCTGAATCCTGTTTCTAGGACATCCTTGAGAAACTAGCAGAATTATTGCCAAAATACAAAATAGAGCTATTATCATGATACATCATCATTATTCTAAATCCCAAAATCAGTACCTCACTAAGAAACTGGTAGTCATGCGTGTCAAAAGTCAAGACAAACATCATGATACATTGCTGCTTCTCTAAATCCTGTTGTTGGGATCTCGCTAAAAAACTAGTAACATGATAAAAAGCCAAAAGACAAGCTCCAAGTGTTTTCCAAGTGTGCCTAGATACCCTGTGTTTCAATGTCAAGATGTCAAGTTTGATGATATTAAGATGTTAGGGTGTCAAGGTTTTGACGATGCCAAGATGATGAATGTCGAAGGTTGTCGAATTCAGGAAGGACGCATCCTAAATAATGTTGATGTCGAGAGGATTGATCCCTAAATGTCAAAAGGGATCCCTCGAAAGTCTAGGTGATAGTGACAATGATGATGCCTAGGAAGGACACATCCTAAGGCATAAATAACAAAGTTTGTTCTTCAAAAGGACACATCTGAAGAATACAAATGTCAAGAGGATCCCTCAAAATGTCAAATGACAGTGACGATACCAAGGAAGGACACATCCTAAGCCATGAATGATAGAGGTTATCTTTCAGAAGGACACATCTGAAAGTGAACCAAGAGTTGACAGTTTTAGAGGTTATGATCATTTGACTTGTTTTGACTGAGTTTGACCTGTGTTGGCCATATGTCAGATTTTTTTTTGATAAGCTAATGTGATTGTCATGTTCAAATAAATGATTGTCATACCATGTTTGAGGAGTTTCCCCATTTGGATGATTATTTGTCTTGACTTGAATACTGTTGATGTGTGTGCCAGTGTAGTGCCATGAACCCTAATGGACTGACCTAGTGCGGCCTCGGGGGTTCATCGACAGATGGCCTTGCCTACGTCATACACTCAGAGACCTTGTAGTTCGACACAACCAATGACTTTGTCTTGATGACCAAAGATTATGTCATGATTTTATGTTGAAAAACTTAAAAGGACTGACCTAATGTCTCTAGGACTCAAGTATGAGTCTTGCCTATGTAGAAAATGCATAGAGACAATGTAGTTCAGAAAAATGACGAAGACTGATTGATTGACATGACATACTTGATAATAGATGACTCTGTGTTTGCGTTCTTCAAGCAGTTTGACGTTTATTGTGGTTTTCTTCAGGACATTTTTCAGTTTTTAGGTCTTTCTTCAAGATGTTTTGCGATGTTTTTGGTCTTTTTTTTAGAACTTTTTGTATTTTTTTGGTCTTTTTTTTTCATGAGGTTTTTTGATGTTTTTGTCTTTTTTCAGGACTTTTGCAATGTTTTTATCTTTTTTCAAGACTTTTTGTGATTTTTTTGTCTTTTTTTAGGATGTTATACAATTTCCATGCCATGTATGATATCAACTGAAGTCACATGATCAGAATTTTCCCCTAGTTATGTCCAAGACTTAGCCAATTTTAAAGGATATGAAGAAGGGATATGCATGCGGTACCAGAGGGATAGTATAGAGGACTTGATGTCAACCATTTATCAACCATGAGAGGAATGGTATGATGTCATGGTGAGTGTCATGATAGTGACGGGAAATGTGTTCCATCCTAGGCCTAAGCAGATGAAGCAACAGTAGATGGCCGAGCAATGATTGACCACGCATTGTGCTTGTTTGCCAGGTTTTCACCATGGTACATATCCAAAGCACATGTTTGCTAGGTTTTCACTGTTGGACGAATTATTTTTCTTTACTATTTTTATCATTTTTCCTTTTTTTTTGTGCTACCAAGACGCATGTTTTCCAGGTTTTCATCAAGTCAATGATTTTTTACCATTTTTCATTTTTTTTGTATTTTGCAGTTTTTAGCTGGATCTCCTGATGCTATGCGTAGAACTTTCAGAGATTTAAACTATTGATAGGCTCTATTAGTTGTTCTCCATCTGGAGTCACCAGCTGATAAGCTCCAAAACCAAAAGAAGATACAATGATGTAAGGACCCAACCAGTTTGGTTCAAAGTTGCCTGACTTTTCTCTATCAGCCTAGTTCTTAGGGTTCTACATGAGTACTAAGACTCTAATGTCAAACTTCATGATCATGAATTTCTTATTGTAACTGTGATAGAGACAGTTTTGATATGCTTGTAGATGGTTTAGGGAAATTTTACTTCTTTCTTCTAACATCTCCAACACATGCAGGCGTGACTATCTATACTCCTCATCATTAGTTAAACCCTTCAAGGAGACTTGTAGGGAAGGAATTTCAACCTCGATGGGAAATATGGCCTTAGCTCCAAAGACGAAGGAAAAAGGAGTGGCTCATGTAGGCGTACGAATGCTAGTGTAGTAAACCCATAGAGTAGGGTTGAGTTGAATATGCCAGTCATGGCCAGGGTGATTAACAATCTTTTTGAGGATTTTAACAATAGTTTTATTTGATTCCTCAACTTGACCATTTCCTTGTGGATAATACGGAGATGAGAAATGGTGTTGGATGTGAAATCGCTCACATAACTCACGAACGTCTTGGTTTTTAAATAGACGTCTGTTGTCAGTGATGATGGATTGTGGAAGGCCATACTGGAAAATGATGTACTTAAGATTGAACTTGGATATTTGTTTGTCGGTTATGTATGTCAGTGAAATGGCTTCGATCCACTTTGTAAAATACTCAGTGCCAGTGATAATGAACTTATGGCCATTGCATGAGCTAGGATGAATCTTTCCCACAAGGTCGAGTCCCCATTGAGTGAAGGGCCAAGGAAAGGTGATCGGACAAAGTTCCTATGCTGGAGCGTGGATCAAATCAATGTGAATCTGGAATTGGCGACAAGTATTAACATATTCTATTGCATCCTTTTCAATGGTCAGCCAATAATACCCAAGTCTCGTTACTTTCTTAGCTAGAGTAGGACCACTCGAATGAGACCTGCATATAACATCATGTACTTTGTGTAAGGTTGTACGTGTTTCGTTGGTGTCGAGACATCTAAGGAGGGTGTCGTCAAAGCTACAATAGTAAAGGGTGTCACTGATGATGGCATATCTTGTGGTTTTTTAGATAAAGGACTTCCTCTGGTTATTGGATAGGTTAGGTGGAATGGTTTGAGATTTAAGGTTGTAATAAATATCTTGGTAGCAGGGAGAGTCAGGACCAACAAGTTCGCAGACCATTTTTGACTTCAGAATGTCATAGGCAGGGACCAACAATTGTTCTATTGGGAATTCCAACTAAGGCATATTGCTTGGAATGTCGAGGAGAGAGCCTATTGTAGCCATGGCATCTGTCGCTTTGTTCTGTGTTCTCAGAACTTGTTCAAAAGTTACCATATGAAAGTACGTTTGGAAACTGTCAACCATCCATTTGTAGGGCATCAACTTCTAATCTTTTGTGTCGTAGTCATCATTAACTTAGGTGATGACTAACTGAGAATCCCCATAGATGTGTAATGCTCTGATTTTCCATTTTATTGCCATTCTAAGTCCTGTAACCAGTGCCTCATATTCCACCACATTATTGGTGCATGGGAAAGCTATACGGAAAGACTTAGGAATGGAGTCTCCTTGTGGGGTGATGAACATGATTCCTACCCCTGACCCATGATTTGTGTGTGATCTGTCAAAGTATATCCTCCAAGGAGACTTTGGCTCTGTATGGAATATCGAATCATCTGGAAAATCTACTACTAACGGTTGATCACTTTGTAAAGGTGCATCCGCCAGCTAGTCTGCTATGACTTGTCTTTTTATTGCCTTTCTTTCTACATATTGAATATCATATTCGCTCAGAATTATGACCCATTTTTCTAGAAATCCTATTAATGCTACCTGACTTAATAGATATTTGAGGGTGTCGATCTTTGCTACTAGTTGTGTCTGATGGCTTAACATATAATGTCTTAGTTTATGTGCTGCAAAGACCATGGCTAGACAAGCCCATTCAATAGATGTGTAGTTCAATTCATACCCGACCAATGTCTGATTGATGTAATATATAGCTCTATTTTTTCTTCTTGGTCGTTATGCACTAGTAATGACCCCAGTGCTGAAGGAGTGGCCGAGATGTATAGGATCAATGTTTTTCCATGAATGGGTGGCATGAGGACTGGCGGTGATAGTAAGTAGTCTTGTATGTGCTGAAAGCCTTCTTGGAATTTATCTGTCTACACAAAGGGGATACCTTTGTGCATAAGATATTGGAATGGTTGGCATTTATCGGCCAATTGGGCTATGAAGCATTGAATAGATTGTACCCTGCCTTGTAGGGTTCTGAGTTCACTGATTCCTCTAGGTGGAGGCATGTCTATGATGGCTTTCACTTTTGTTGGATCGACCTCAATGCCTCTTCAAGAAACTATGTATCCCAAGAGTTTACCTAATGTTACACCGAAGACACATTTCTTAGGATTCAGTCAAAATTTGTATTCTTCTAGTCTCTTGAAAATTGTGCTTAACAACTTCAGATGATCCTTTCTTGTTACTGATTTAGGCAAAAGATTGTCTATGTAATCTTCCATTATTTTATGCATCATGTAATGAAAGATTGTGGTCATAGCCCTCTGATATGTGGCACCTGCAATTTTAAGACCAAATGGCATGACATTCCAATAGTATGTACCCCATGGGAAAGTGAATGATGTTTTATGCTGGTCTTCAGGGGCAATACGAATCTAATTATAGCCAGAGAAACTGTCCATGAGGGACAACATCTCATATCCTGCTATGAGGTCAACTATGATATCAATATTTGGTAAAGGAAAGTCATCTTTTGGGAATGCCTTATTTAGGTCTCTAAAATCTATAAATACACGGATCATCCCATTTGGATTTGTTACCGACACCAGGTTAGATATCCATTCAGCATAATCAATAGACTGTATGAACCCAGCGTCTAGAAGTTTCTTCAACTCAGCCTTGACCAATAGAGCGACCTGAGGATGCATTTTGTGTAGCTTCTGTTTAACTGGTTTGACATTAGGCAATAGTGGTAGATGGTGCAAAACCAGTTCTAGGTCTAATCCTGGCATGTCAGCATAGGACCATGCAAAGTTGACTTTACCTTCCACAAATAATTTGTTAAATTATGATCTCTCTTCTTCATTCAAGGATGCAACAAAGAGAACCATTTTGGGATCTTCAGCTATTGATAGGTTGTCTTCTATGGTGTCCTCTATGAGCATAGCCAATTTCTCTTGTGTTATGCGGAGAAAGTCCAGTCCTCCATCCTTGGGCACCTCGGAGAGGTTTTCACCAGCAAATACGTCCTTTGTTTTTACTTTTTTGTCGTCAAAAGGTTCCTTTCAGTTTTCACCTAAAGACGTTTCATTTTTTATTTTATTTTTATTTTTAATTTTGTGAATGGAGGACAGAACAATCTCGCCGAAGTAGGCCGCACAATCTAGATCAATGGTGAATCCTGCCTTGTGATCACCACTGGGTATTCCCTCACATAATCCCATAAACTCTGCAATTGGCTTATCATTCTGAAAGGTGTCCAAGACAGGTGGGCCTTTTTGGTCCTAATTGACTAGTTGAGGATAAACTAGGGAAATTCCATCGTCAACGTTGGTGAATTGAGGGGAGGATGCAGAAAGAATGTAGACAGATTTAGTGATATTGTAGATGATATTATCATCATCGAACTCCACATTAGACTCTATCCAATATTCCCCTTCACTAGTCTCATATTCGTTGTCAAAATAAGTGGTGAAGAACTTAGATTCATGGTTGTCAGTGTCATCTGGTACTTTAGATGGATTGGACTGAAGGGATTCAGATGGTGGGGTTTGTGTTTCATGGGGAAGGGAAATGGAACTATGACTATTTGGTGCCTGATTGATTTTAAATGTTTGCCAAAAAATTTGTTCAGAGGTGAGCTCCCCCATTTCAACAAATAAATCATCAAGGCAATAGTTACTTAAGGATCTTTGAGAGCCAAATTCCCACTCTTCGGAGTCATTTTTAGTGAAGGTTTCCTTAGTGGTATCGACACTTTCCGAAGCATGAATGTGCTCACTCGAAATTCCAATGGTATGTCGATCGTCATTGTTGGGCAATCCATACCCTAATCCAAGATATTTTGGTATTTTGAAATATTCTATGGGCTCTCTTCATCCAATTTTATTTCTACCGAGGCCACTAGTTCCATCATAGCCTTTAGCCTTCATTATGTCATATCCCTTGCCATATTTATTAACTGGTAATGGGGGTAGTTCTTCCATTTCCTTATAGAGCCATCCTATAATATCGGTAAGGTCCTCGTTACTCATGTCTCCCCATTTGATGAAAACTATTTTTGGTGGAATTTTAAAAATTACTTTGGGTTCCATTCTAAAACATGGCCGATCATAGACCTTCAGAGACTTGGGTATTGTTGTGATGCTATATGTTGTATGTAGCTTGAATTCTCCACAGCCAAGGTACTAGATCTTGACAGTGGTTTCTATAGTGCCCCTCTGTGTCGATTGTTCAGGACTTTTGTGTGAGTATTTGTGTGTGCTTCATTGATTACTCTGTTATTTGATTGTGTGAAAAATATAATATGTTAGTAATCATGTTTAAATAATTAATTAAATCATAAGTGATTTGAAAATTTATTTAAAATATAATTAGAAATTAAAATAATAATCAATTAAATCAAATCAAATGATTTAGAACAAATGATCAAATTAAACTAATTCGTTAAAAGTAAAAGTGATATTATTAGATAAATTGATTTAAATTGTTGTGCTAAATTGAAGTTAATAATAATTATGAACAAAATAATCTTGAAAAGATAATTATTATAATAAGAAATTTAAATGGTTAAGGAGATAGGAAGCTGAAGTGTTTTAAAACAAGAAAAGCTCAATTTTGTGGATTTGAATGTATTTAAATTTTATTTTTGGAGAAGTGACTTTTGGTATCCACAGGAAGAGGAAATGGAAGAGACTTTTTGTGTGTGATTTTATTTAGGGGATTTTGTTGGTAGGGGGTTGCATTCTCTTTACAATAGATTTTGGAGAAATTTGGATTCACTTTTCTTTTGTCATAGATTTGCATTCTTTTTCTATTATTATTCTGGTGAATTCGTTGAAGAATAAGATATAAGTTTGAGGAAGGATCTGGGAGGTATGGCTGGAAACAATCGTTAGCGAAGGATTGGATCAGCTAGAAGGATAAAGCTTCTACAGTTTTCTCCAGGCACAGGACGCCAGGTTCTCCTTCTTCTTTTAAATTATTTTCTTTCTTTAGTCTCAAAAGAAATAAGAATTCTTTGTTGCGAATGAAATTTTCTCCTGGATTTGAAATTTAATGCATAAAGAAGATTCTTGAATCCTTAGAAATGTCTAGGACTGTTGTCTAATTAAATGAATTTTGGTTGGGTCTGGAAATAAACACTGTTACTGTTGTATTGTACTGGGAAAAGAAATAATTTTTTTTAAATATGAACTTTGTATCTATATATTTTTGCCCTATTTATATATATCCATTATGTTATCAGGCTTTGTATTTGAAATATATAAATACATATATATATATGTATAAATATATATATAGATGAAGATATATATATTATATACATATATAAATGTAATTATATTTATACATATATATTTATGAAATTCCATTAACCCTGTGTTCGGCCGTGTTCCCACGGCTTAAATAAATTTTAATTTTTGTTTTTGTTTTGGGCTGACCGAATGGTGGTTTAGCCTCGGTCGTACCCACCATTCGATCATCCGAGGCTTCACGTGGTAGTCTAAGGACTGTCCATGGCAGTCCTTCGGACTGATGCATACAGTCCGTAGACTGTCCACGGCAGTCTGTCGGACTGATGTGACAGTCCGTGGACTGTTCGTTCCGGCTGGCCTTTAATTTTGTTTGTAATTTTTATGTTAAATGGGTTTCAATATGTGTTTAATTTAAAACGGAAATTCTTTTCTTTAAATGATAATGATTGATAAGTATTTAAATATATATATGTATATATATATATATATATATATATATATATATATATATATTTATATATATGTATATATATATATATTTATATATATGTATATATATATATATATGTATATATATATTTAATTATTTATTAATGCGTATAATAATATTCTGTAATTCCTATTGCACTGTTAAGTTAATTTAATTGTTTCTGTTTGTAAACATAATTCTTTTGTTTTTGATATGAATAAAACAAAATTGTAATATAGTGAAAACATGAAAATAGAAAGGAATTATTTAGTAATTTGTTAAATTATGAACTTTGATAGTATAATATAGTAAAAAGGCAATTTATGAATATATGTCAGCATTGATTATTTCATTCTTGTTTTAGTGTGTATATTATGGAAATGAAATTTATTTTGGAATTAAATAAATTATCTTTTTGTGAAGTTAAGTCTTGTAGACTTGTTGGATTCTTAGAACAGATCTATTCTCTTTTTACATTCCCTCCTCAAAAGAATTAAAATATATAAAGATGTAGTGGTTTTAAAAGTTATTTATGTGTGGGAATTTATTTAGATAGATTTAAGATCTTAAGGTGGTAAGTTCTAATATGTAGTTTAAGTATTTAGTGTATTGTTATTATTGTCACTTTAAAGTATAAACAATTGGTCTTAAGTGGTTTTCACAATTAATTTAAATATTGGAAGTGAGTGTTAAGTTAGTATGGTGAAAGGAGAGTGGAAATAATGTTTTGATCATAAGTAGTTATGAAATGATAATGAGTTAACTGTCCAACTATTAAGTAGTTTTCAATTATGTTGATAAATGAAAGGGGAAATCTAAATGTATGGGCAGGGTTAGAGATTAATTAGGATATTCTCAAAGTGGATTGTTTATTGGTGAAATGGGATTTTAATCTTTTGAAAATTGACTTCCTTTATATTCATTTAGTGGTTGATTTGTAAGTTCTCTTTATGGATACTTCTTTAGAATCTTGAGATGGTAATTGTTTTAGTCTTTAAGTAGGTTGGTTTCTTTTATTTGGAACTGCGAATAGATAATTGTTGTCATTGCTATGTTGCTGATTTTATGAAGGTACATTGCATACCACTATAAGGGGGTTCTTGTGAGGAGAAAATTGAGGTCTCTCGTGGAATACCTAGTTGGTGGCTTTTGGTTTTATTAAGTGATTTTGTTGAATTAAAGGTTGATTTTCTTTTGTGTTTCCCTATTTGAGGTGACACCGTTGTTGATTTGTGATTAGTGTCTTATGGCTTAAAAACATCAGATTATATCTTCACTTCACAATATTGTGATATTCTTAAATGTTGGAAATGATTGATCTTAAAAATCATGTTCTTTTTAGATTGTTTCAAGTTACTTATTATTGAATGAATGGTTATATTGTAATTGAATGTGTGGTTTTATGGATTGTTTTGATAGACCCTTTCGATGTGACTTTTTGTGAGTTGATTTTGAGTTGGAGATTTTCTCTCATTTAATTTATATTGCTACTCATTGGAAACCCATATGTTTTCTTTTGTTCTTTACCCTAAGTGGTAAATCGGTTTATATTATCATTGTCATGATTGATGGTTCTGCTTGGGTTGTTAATGAGTCAAATTGAAAAGTTCTTTGAGTTATGGGTATTCCGAGAGGAGAAAATAGAGATTTCCCCTTGGATTTCTGATTTAGTTTGTATTGAAGTTGTTGATGTTGTTTGAATGGAGTTGTTGATCTTATTTTAATGTATTTTCTCATTATATTTGAATTGAAAATAGTTCTTGCGGCCTTGCAATTATTGTTGTCAGTTCTTTGATGGGGAAACCCTAGTGTAAACTTTATGAGAATCTTCCAGAGGCTTATTTTCATTGTTGGTCAATGTCCCTCCTTTTATGTGCCCTTGAAGTGGCAAGTGTTTTGGTATCAGGATTTTGAAAGGGTTGTACGAGAATTGTTGAGACTGTGATTTTGTACTTGTTAGCGAGATGGGTAATGCCTTGCATGCTGTTATGTTGTGATTCTTTGTTCAAATTATGATGGTACAACCCTTGGTTTTTATGTTGTTGGGTCTCTAGGGAGAGTGGCTCCTCGTGGGGGCCAGTGCCCTGCTTAAGGGGAAGGGCACAGGATAACCCACGAGTGAGTTAGTAATCAAGTGAAAACCTAATAATTAACTTAGGTGGGATGGGTAGTAATATCATTATAAGATTTTAAAAAAATGGATGCCTCGTCTTCATTAGTGCTTCCGCAGACTAATGGAAGGCTGAGAAGGCCATGGTTGACAAGGTCGTGACCTCATCCTCACGAGAGGTTTACGGCTCCACATGAGTCACCCTATGGACCAGAGCCTCCAGTTGGGAGGAAGGGCACAAGATAGCCATAGATGGGACCGACGCCTCTAGTTGGGAGGAAGAGCACAGGATAGCCCATGTAGGACTATGCGATGACACTCTCCCCTAGTTGCCCAGGTATTTTACTTTATTGTGTTCCTCTGGAAGTATGTTATGTGAGTTGGTTTAGATTGTGATTGAATGGACTTATATTGATTTATGGAGTATTGCCTTGATACATCTTTGGTGTACTTTGTGGTCTTGTATGATCTCATTGATATTTGACTTATGACCTTGTACTCTTATGGTACTATGATATGATGTTATTGTATTGTTTAATTGCAATTTGGAATTGTATTATGTTTATTAATTCAGTTTGATTTGGAAGTGTTTCATGATCATCCTTTGGTTACTTGTTTTTTTTTGGTCATTGCTTTGATTTATGTGATGGGATTTATGACTTTAAGTTATTATGTTGACTCTTGTAATCCTTGAAGTTTTATGATACCTTTGTATGTTGTTGAGTCTTGTGGTTTTGTGTTTGGATGTTCTTGGTTGAAAACTCTTTCTTGTCAGCTCTTTAGTACGGGGGGTGGGTCTTCGGACTCACATGGTTGGGTGGAACGTGCTAAGCACCCCATTGGGTCCCCAGTCGAGGATCGATAGGTGCGGATTGGTGCTGTTGCGGTGACTCTAGAGTTGTATCTGTCTTGGAGCCAGTTTTCATCTATTTATTTGTATCATGTTACCTCGTGTATGGTTTCCATTTATGTTTGTAAACACTTTTGTATCATTGTACCTCTTTGAACATTGTACTGTAATGTAATGTTAAACTTGGTGTGGATATTGGCCATGGCAATTGTTATTCAATATGTTGAGTTAATCATGTATATGTTGCATTTGTGTACACAGATGGTTTCTTATCAATGCTTTTTCATGTATGTGTTATATTTGTTAACATTTACTTTGTTATGGATTATATCTTTGGCTTTTATTCTTTATTGTCGTTGTGTGGATTTAAGTCTCGTAATGATTCCTCTTGTGTACCCCAAGGGATGTATGTGCTAATGAATCTACTTAAATGAAATTCATGTCATAACTTAATGTGTATTACATGTATGTTATGTTTATTTAAAAAAAAATAAAAATTGTAGTGATTATTGTTTATTTGTCCTTTGGGGTTCACACGGTGGGGTGTTACAACATGGTATCAAAGCATAGGTTCATACACTGGGCACTATGTGTGCTCACTATGTAACGTTGCATTCAGTCCCTTGAGTCTTGAGTTTCACTTTTCTTTTGTCATTGTTGTGAATCTGAGTTTCTTTTGTTAACCAGTGTCGGGTCGATGGTGCAGGAAATTGATGGGAAAGGATAGGACCCTTGGTGTAGTGCGCAATGCACCGATATCTTTCCTGTCGGGGATGCTCTATGGACCCTTGAGTTTTAGTGTGATGTGTTTCTTGGTGATGTGTTTTATGTGTGTGAATATGTCAAGTGTGTGTGGAATTTGCAATTTTGTTGTCCTTGAGTGATGAATTATGTTTTCTTGAATCTGTGAAGGTGTAAATTTTTACCCTTTTTATTGAAATTGATGTGAGATTTGGTGTTGAATAATGGTTAAAGTGGAGTTCTTTGTGTAAAAAAAATTGAGTTTTAATGAAAATGTGAGGTTTTGTGAATAATTATTCTATGATTTTTGGCAGAATATAGTATCTTGAGGTTAAGATGCAACTTGAATTATTGCTACTAATGTGCAATGCTCTATGGTAGCTTTTGATTTACAAGAAGTGGGCTTCAGAAAGCATAGTGACGAAGGTAATGTAATTGCAATATGCAGGTATAGATACTTATAATGTCAAGTAGTAATTCATTTTGATATAGTAGATGAATTAGGTTTATGGTTAGTATTCTTATACGAATATTTCCTAACTAATTAGAAGAAAATTATTTACGAGTTACTAGAATTGTTTTGACTACTATGTGTGGTTTGGTGGGAGGGACAGTGTGGTATCACTCACTTGCGAGTGCCCTACTATGTTGGGAGTTCCTCTCACAATGTATTTGTGATATATATATGTATTGTGCACCACATTTGTTTGCATGCAGGATTGCAGGAACTAAGTCTCGATTCCACCTGCATTGTCAGGACAGGGCGAGCATTATATACACCCAATGGGTTTGACATTGAACTTAGGAGCTGACAAGAAAGGTTCCCCAACCTAGTTCGCCATCTGTCCTGGTGTTTGACCAAATTGGTCTGGTTGCAACCCCGTCACCATTTTTGTTTTGGTATCCTTTCCTTATTTTTGGTTTGTTTAATTTGTGTTGTTTACTTGATGATGTTTAAGCGATGTTTTAATTTATGGTGTTGATGTGCTTATGATCATTGATATTGTTGTGTTACCATGTTTATGATTGAGCTCGACTTCCAGGAGTAAGTCGATGTCTAAGGGGGGGAGGATGTAGTGCCCCTCTGTGTTAGTTGTTCTGGAATTTTGTGTGAGTATTTGTGTGTGCTTCATTGATTACTGTGTTATTTGATTGTGTGAAAAATATAATGTTAGTAATCATGTGTAAATAATTAATTAAATCATAAGTGATTTGCAAAGTTATTTAAAATATAATTAAAAATTAAAATAATAATCAATTAAATCAAATCAAATGATTTAGAACAAATGATCAAATTAAACTAATTCGTTAAAAGTAAAAGTGATATTATTAAATAAATTGATTTAAATTGTTGTGCTAAATTGAAGTTAATAATAATTATGAACAAAATAATCTTGAAAAGATAATTATTATAATAAGAAATTTAAATGGTTAAGGAGATAGGAAGCTGAAGTGTTTTAAAACAAGAAAAACTCAATTTTGTGGATTTGAATGTATTTAAATTTTATTTTTGGAGAAGTGACTTTTGGTATCCACAAGAAGAGGAAATGGAAGAGACTTTTTGTGTGTGATTTTATTTAGGGGATTTTGTTGGTAGGGGTTGCATTCTCTTTACAACAGATTTTGGAGAAATTTGGATTCACTTTTCTTTTGTCATAGATTTGCATTCTTTTTCTATTATTATTCTGGTGAATTCGTTGAAGAATAAGATATAAGTTTGAGGAAGGATCTGGGAGGTATGGCTGGAAACAATCATTAGTGGAGGATTGGATCGGCCAGAAGGATAAAGCTTCTACAGTTTTCTCCAGGCACAGGACGCCAGGTTCTCCTTCTTCTTTTAAATTATTTTCTTTCTTTAGTATCAAAAGAAATAAGAATTCTTTGTTGTGAATGAAATTTTCTCCTGGATTTGAAATTTAATGCATAAAGAAGATTCTTGAATCCTTAGAAATGTCTAGGACTGTTGTCTAATTAAATGAATTTTGGTTGGGTCTGGAAATAAACACTGTTACTGTTGTATTGTACTGGGAAAAGAAATAAATTTTTTTAAATATGAACTTTGTATCTGTATATTTTTGCCCTGTTTATATATATCCATTATGTTATCATGCTTTGTATTTGAAATATATAAATACATATATATATATATATATATATATATATATCTATAAATATATATATAGATGAAGATATATATATATATATATTATATACATACATAAATGTAATTATATTTATACATATATATTTATGAAATTCCATTAACCCTGTGTTCGGCTGTGTTCCCACGGCTTAAATAAATTTTAATTTTTGTTTTTGTTTTGGGCTGACCGAATGGTGGTTCGGCCTCGGTCGTACCAACCATTTGGCCATCCGAGGCTTCGCGCGGCAGTCTAAGGACTGTCCGCGGCAGTCCTTCGGACTGATGCGTACAGTCCGTAGACTATCCACAGCAGTCCGCCGGACTGCTGTGACAGTCCGTGGACTGTCTGTGCCGGATGGCCTTTAATTTTGTTTGTAATTTTTATTTTAAATGGCTTTCAATATGCCTTTAATTTAAAACAGAAATTCTTTTCTTTAAATGATAATGATTGATAAGTATTTAAATATATATATATATATTTATATATATATATTTATTTATATATATGTATATATATATGTATATATATATTTAATTATTTATTAATTCGTATAATGATATTCTGTAATTCCTATTGCACTATTAAGTTAATTTAATTGTTTCTGTTTGTAAACATAATTCTTTTGTTTTTGATATGAATAAAAGAAAATTGTAATATAGTGAAAACATGAAAATAGAAAGGAATTATTTATTAATTTGTTAAATTATGAACTTTGATAGTATAATATAGTAAAAAGGCAATTTATGAATATATGTCAGCATTGATTATTTCATTCTTGTTTTAGTGTGTATATTATGGAAATGAAATTTATTTTGGAATTAAATAAGTTATCTTTTTGTGAAGTTAAGTCTTGTAGACTTTTTGGATTCTTAGAACAGATCTATTCTCTTTTTACATTCCCTCCTCAAAAGAATTAAAATATATAAAGATGTAGTGGTTTTAAAAGGTATTTATGTGTGGGAATTTATTTAGATAGATTTAAGATCTTAAGGTGGTAAGTTCTAATATGTAGTTTAAGTATTTAGTGTATTGTTATTATTGTCACTTTAAAGTATAAACAATTGGTCTTAAGTGGTTTTCACAATTAATTTAAATATTGGAAGTGAGTGTTAAGTTAGTATGGTGAAAGGAGAGTGGAAATAATGTTTTGATCATAAGTAGTTATGAAATGATAATGAGTTAACTGTCCAACTATTAAGTAGTTTTCAATTATGTTGATAAATGAAAGGGGAAATCTAAATGTATGGGCAGGGTTAGAGATTGATTAGGATATTCTCAAAGTGGATTGTTTATTGGTGTAATGGGATTTTAATCTTTTGAACATTGACTTCCTTTATATTCATTTAGTGGTTGATTTGTAAGTTCTCTTTATGAATACTTATTTAGAATCATGAGATGGTAATTGTTTTAGTCATTAAGTAGGTTGGTTTCTTTTATTTGGAACTACGAATAGATAATTGTTGTCATTGCTATGTTGCTGATTTTATGAAGGTCATTTGCATACCACTATAAGGGGGTTCTTGTGAGGAGAAAATTGAGGTCTCTCGTGGAATACCTAGTTGGTGGCTTTTGGTTTTATTAAGTGATTTTGTTGAATTAAAGGTTGATTTTCTTTTGCGTTTCCCTATTTGAGGTGACACCGTTGTTGATTTGTGATTAGTGTCTTATGGCTTAAAAACATCAGATTATATCTTCACTTCACAATATTGTGATATACTTAAATGTTGGAAATGATTGATCCTAAAAATCATGTTCTCTTTAGATTGTTTCAAGTTACTTCTTATTGAATGAATGGTTATATTGTAATTGAATGTGTGGTTTTATGGATTATTTTGATAGACCCTTTCGATGTGACTTTTCATGAGTTGATTTTGAGTTGGAGATTTTCTCTCATTTAATTTATATTGCTACTCGTTGGAAACCCATAAGTTTTCTTTTGTTCTTTACCCTAAGTGGTAAATCGGTTTATATTATAATTGTCATGATTGATGGTTCTACTTGAGTTGTTAATGAGTCAAATTGAAAAATTCTTTGAGTTATGGGTATTCCGAGAGGAGAAAATAGAGGTTTCCCCTAGGATTTCCGATTTAGTTCATATCGAAGTTGTTGATGTTGTTTGAATGGAGTTGTTGATCTTATTTTAATGTATTTTCTCATTATATTTGAATTGAAAATAGTTCTTGCAGCCTTGCAATTATTGTTGTTAGTTCTTTGATGGGGAAACCCTAGTGTAAACTTTATGAGAATCTTCCAGAGGCTTATTTTCACTGTTGGTCAATGTCCCTCCTTTTATGTGCCCTTGAGGTGGCAAGTGTTTTGGTATCAGGATTTTGAAAGGGTTGTACGAGAATTGTTGAGACTCTGATTTTGTACTTGTTAGCGAGATGGGTAATGCCTCACATGCTTTTATGTTTTGATTCTTTGTTCAAATTATGATTGTACAACCCTTGGTTTTTATGTTGTTGGGTCTCCAGGGAGAGTGGCTCCTCGTGGGGGCCGGCGCCTGGCTTAACGGGAAGGGCACAGGATAACCCACGAGTGAGTTAGTAATCAAGTGAAAACCTAATCATTAACTTAGGTGGGATGGGTAGTAATATCATTATAAGATTTTAAAAAAATGGATGCCTCGTCTTCATTAGTGCTTCCGCAAACTAATGGAAGGCTGAGAAGGTCGTGGTTGGCAAGGTTGTGACCTTGTCCTCACAAGAGGTTTACGGCTCCGCATGAGTCACCGTATGGACTGGCGCCTCCAGTTGGGAGGAAGGGCACAAGATAGCCATAGATGGGACCAGCACCTCTAGTTGGGAGGAAGAGCACAGGATAGCCCATGTAGGACTATGCAATGACACTCTCCCCTAGTTGCCCAGGTATTTTACTTTATTGTGTTCCTCTGGAAGTATGTTATGTGAGTTGGTTTAGATTGTGATTGAATGGACTTATATTGATTTATGGAGTATTGCCTTGATACATCTTTGGTGTACTTTGTGGTCTTGTATGATCTCATTGATATTTGACTTATGACCTTTTACTCTTATGGTACTGTGATATGATGTTATTGTATTGTTTAATTGCAATTTGGAATTGTATTATGTTTATTAATTAGTTTGATTTGGAAGTGTTTCATGATCATCCTTTGGTTACTTGTTTTTTTTGGTCATTGCTTTAATTTATGTGATGGGATTTATGACTTTAAGTTATTATGTTGACTCTTGTAATCCTTGAAGTTTTATGATACCTTTGAATGTTGTTGAGTCTTGTGGTTCTGTGTTTGGATGTTCTTGGTTGAAGACTCTTTCTTGTCAGCTCTTTAGCACGGGGGGTGGGTCTTCGGACTCACATGGTCAGGTGGAACGTGCTAAGCACCCCATTGGGTCCCCAGTCGAGGATCGAGAGGTGCAGATTAGTGCTGTTGCGGTGACTCTAGAGTTATATCCGTCTTGGAGCCAGTTTTCATCTATTTATTTGTATCATGTTACCTTGTGTATGGTTTCCATTTATGTTTGTAAACACTTTTGTATCATTGTACCTCTTTGAACATTGTACTGTAATGTAATGTTAAACTCGGTGTAGATATTGGCCATGGCAATTGTTATTCAATATGTTGAGTTAATCATGTATATGTTGCATTTGCGTACACAGATGGTTTCTTATCAATGCTTTATCATGTATGTGTTATATTTGTTAACATTTACTTTGTTATGGATTATATCTTTGGCTTTTATTCTTTATTGTCGTTGTGTGGATTTAAGTCTCGTAATGATTCCTCTTGTGTACCCCAAGGGATGTATGTGCTAATGAATCTACTTAAATGAAATTCATGTCATAACTTAATGTGTATTACATGTATGTTATGTTTATTTAAAAATAAATAAAAAATTGCAGTGATTATTGTTTATTTGTCCTTTGGGATTCACACGACGGGGCATTACAGTTTGAACCTTAGGGTTTGCGGAAGATGGTGGTCTGGGGAAGGCGTGGATGGAGTGGACGTGGAAGATGATGCGAGGGTGGATGGGTCAATGTATTTAGAAGAAGAGGATCCAAGTGCTTCTCGGTTAATAGGTACTCAGTTTATAGAAATACCCCTTAGGTTGGTACAATATTGAAAAGGGCTGGGGTCTCCATATATAGTGATTTTTTTGCCGTCAAATGGAAATTTTAAGCATTGGTGATATGTGGATGGAACAGATTTTAAGGCATGAATCCATGGGTGACCGAGCAAGATGTTGTAAGGTAATTCTAGATCCAAGACCTGGTAGGTTATATCCACAATGACCGATCCCACTCTGATAGGAAGGGAAATAACACCTCATGAAGAGGGTTCTTCATCATCATGGGAGTCCTTATGATAGGAAAAAGGTTGACTTAGTTCAATCCCAAGTCTTCAGTACTCAGGTCTTGACCATACTAGGTTCACTTCAGGGTATGATGTGATAATGTTGTTAATCTCAAAGGGAATACAATTGTCTCTAATTCCATTAAGAATCATATGCATTCTACACAAGATTTCCAATTCAATCATAAAATAATATCATGAAATCGAAGATTTGAAATAATATTTCATGAACATCCACAATTTTTTGCTATCACTTTTAGCTTTAAGCATTCAACAATTTCATAGAAAATGAAATATTTTCAATAAATTTCCATCCATTTGTCTATTTTTTAGAACATTTTCAAGAATTTAAACATCTATTCTAAGATAAAGCATAAAAATAATAAAAATTAAAATTTATCTTGGTTATTCTCCACATATGCCCCAAAGAGCTAATCAAATAAAAGAAAACCACTTTATACTTCACTAGATTGCTTCATAGCTTCATATAAAATAGTGTGAGCTTTTAAGGAGAGGGGTTTTAGTTTGGACATTGAGTAGGTTTTGCATTCACCCTTAAACGATGTAGCACATAGTCTTGTTTGGTTGAACTAACAAAACTAGCTACAAAGATTCATGAGATAGGTAGCTATCAAATTGGATTTGATATTGATTAAATTCTATGTGCATACAAGTTTTTAGAATGGAATGATTCAAAAAAAGGAAAAAAGAACAAAACTTAGAGAAGTTTTGGCTCTTCCGACATCCAAAAATTTTGAACTTCAAATAAAAATAAAGTAGTAAATGAACTTTTTATAGGAACAAGGCCTCAAATTTTTAAAATTAAACTTTATCTAGAGAATCAGAAACAAAAAATCAAAATGTAGCATGTGGCATATGCGAGTTGTCATCACAATCTTAGAGATGAAGTCAAAGCTTTGACTTCTTTAGCAACAACAATTTTCACTTTCAAACTCCAGTACACAATACTTCACATAAATAAGGGATATCAACATGCTTTATAATACCAGACATGAAACATCCATCGAGATTGGGAACAACCAACAAAAATCAATTGTAACAAAAATATTTATGTGACACTTTTGATATCCAATAGCTAATGATTCCTTTTATCATTTAGGGCTCAGGCTCTGGTATCTTTTATTCACTTTTCTTCATTTGATATTCTTGAAAAGAATTCAATATTTGGTGCATACACTCTTTTGAAATCCCTTGTACTACATTCCAATTGAACTTGAGCCTAGTTTATTCTTCTGATATTTGGAGTATACTAGCACTCCTTTGTACTTTATTTGTTTCATATCTAGCTATAGTGTTCCTGCATCATATGATTTCATCAAGAACCTCCCAGGTTAACAACTCAATAGGGTCTTTATCTATCCTTTCAATCCATTCCTTGAAGGCTTTCGCTTCTTTACCCTCATTTCCTAGTGTTTGGGGATCACAATCTTGTGCTAACATTTCAATAAAATCTTTATCTTTGTCAAGTAGCTTACTACATTTCTTGGTGACCTTTTCAAATCCTTCAATACATTGTGTCAATGTGTCACCTTCCCATTTCAAATGTTTCTTCCATTTTTTAGACAAAGGAACTTCTTGTTCTGAAATAATATTTTCTCTTATCAATTCTTGGACATCTGTTTGCAAGAGAGTTTCAACATTTCTCCTTTTAACATCAACATGTTCCTAGCAAAACCTACATTTACCTTCAAATCTTCTAGATTTCTCAGACCAATGGTATGCTTCCTATACTTCCCTATTGCATCTGTAATAGATTCTTCTACTTGCCTCACCCAATACTCAATCCATTCTTCAAATACATTCATTTTATGGTGAACTCTTGCAATTGCATCCACATATTCTTATGACATTAGTACTAGATTTTGGGGAAATTCAATTTGTGCTTGACAAGATAGGGTTAATGAATTTATTAAATTTTACAGGCTAGTAACCCATTCTTTCAACTCTCTTTTCTTATTTTTATTCTTTTGCATCCTAGCAACTGTTGCATCTAAGTTCATCTTTATTTCTTCTAGCTCTTGTGTCCAGGATAAATGTCCAAGATTGATACTTGTTACCTTATAATCCTTGGGCATTAGATCATGCCTATATTTATCAAATATAGGAGTAGCTATATGAATTTTTTTGTATCCATCCACATTCTTCTATATGACATGTTTGGCTTTAGCTCTATGCCTAGGCTTAAGAGTATCTACTTCTTGTATAAAACTATTAAGATCCAGAGACACTATTTCTACTTCCATTGGGGAATCCAATTCCCTAATCAACCAATTAGGTGCATCATCATTGTGCTCTACCTCTATAATAGTCCTTTGTTCCTAGTTTCCAGTTGATTCAGGAACTTTTTCTCTTCAACTTTATTTGTTGCATCCTCTGAAATAGGAATCTGTACAACAATTCGTGGCATAGATTCTGGATTACTAGGGTTTGACATTGTCTATTTTGTTTGGAGACTTATATTTTCTTATCTAGCTAGGTGTTCAACATCAACTCCCGAGACGTCACTTTCTTTATATCCTATCACATCAGGATTTTCTTCAATTTCAAATTTATCACCTGAAACCTATTTAGCCTCTTCATTTTCAACTTCAACCTGATCCTCCTCTAATGTTTCAAGGACCTACGACTATTTATTATCATTTGGATCATTCCCAATTGAATATTGGGAATTGAAGGTATCTTCAATAACTATTTCATCAATAGGATCCTACCCTACAGTCTCCCCTATTTCCATCTCGAGAACAACAGGGTTCCCAGCTTCTGAAGCAACTGTTCCATGTATGAATTCTTCTTCTTCAACATTATAGGAGTGGGCCCTATGTATGTAATTTCTTCTACCATTGGTTGTACCATGGGTTTATCCTTAGACTTCTTTTCTTTTACCTTCTCCCACATGGCACCCCATTTATCCATCCATTCTTTAATTTTGGCTTCATCTACGTCAGGAATTTCTTCCAAAATTACAAGAGTTCCTCCTAGTTCTTGTTTCGTACTAGCCATCTTAATAGAATAGGGAGAAGTAAACAATGATGTAACTCTTTGAGATGCAAACCTTGATTTTGTACCTATATTTTATGTTTCCCCTGCTTCTTCATCAATAGTAGGTTTAGTCCTTGGTTTTGTAGTAGAGGAAGATGCACCTTTAGGTTTTAGTTATGGTTTAACCTTACTTGAATCGACATCTTTTTTCTTATCAGTTGGCTTTACTAAAATTCCTTGGCTTGAAGCCTCAGGGGTTTTCTCTTCAATTCTTATACCAGCACCTATCTTATTAGTCTTCCTCTTCTTCTTAGTAGGTTCCCCACTCTCAAATGTAGTTTCATTTCTTTGTTTCCTTCTTTTATCTTTTGAGTATGTGGGTTCAATTCCTTTTTCACTTAAAACTTTACCAAAATCATTTATCTGATGTTGAGTGTTTAATATAACTAGTGCAAAGAATTCTTCAATTGATGTCATTTATTCACCCTTGTAGTCCAGGTTTTGGATAGGTTCATCATACACCCTATCTTCATTGAAATATTTACTCAACAATTTGCCATCATTCTTTTCCAACTGATCTAGAATATCATGAAGCATAATAATCCAAGTAGATTCTAGTGACAATCTTTCATATTTTATTTTCCTTACTCTGTGCTCATCTTCAAAATTTAGCCAATAATCCTCTAAGTGTTGGACATGAGAATGATAACCAGCTATTTTCTTGGCAATATTCCATTTAGGATCATAATACATCCTCTCGAAATATTCAAAATTATATGTTTTCAATTCTTCTTCACAAAAGTTAGCTACCCCAATTGCACTCTATTTATAATTCCCTATCATAGTAGGAAATCTAGACAAAGGATTCTTACAAGCATGGCTATAAAGAGCTTGACATGGATTTAACTGTCTCACCAATTCTAATAACATAATTTTTTTTGTAGAATACCTGGGCAGCATGAATGGTTGGCCATCAAACCTTTCCATTCTAATGTATGAGTAAGTGGGGAATTGAATGTACCAGCCTCCCATCGGTCTAATAACACTTTGTTCTTCCAAGGAAAACCTTTTGTATTTTTCACCTTCCATCGTTCTGAAAAACTTAATGGAAAACACATCATTAACTTTTCTATAAGGGTATGTGCAGGATCATGATGGGCCAAAAAGTGGCAATATGATGGGTATGTGGCTGACGACTTTTTTTTACCCAAAATTGATGAAATGAGAAGGGTTTTTAAAGGAGATTCCCAGCTTTCCACCAATATAAATTATGCTTTACTTTGAATTTAATGAATAATTATTATTCATTTTCTATTTGAATTATGACTAAAGCCTTGATTGATAGGATGATTGAAAAACATCTATAGCTTTCAAATGATATAACATTTTTTGAATCTGAAACATGCCTCACATTCTATGCTTTGCATACTATAGGATTAAAAAAAAAATGAATTTCATGAAGTTTTGACCAAGTTAAGGTGGTCAGACATACAAGTTTTTATATTTTTTAAAAGTTGTAATAAAAAAATCATAATTAATTATTTACTTGCAAACAAATTACAAAAAAATATGCATCACATTGGGACATGGGTCGTCTACTTATATCTAAAATCTTATAAAAATAATTATCATTTTATTATGGTTAGGGTGGTTAGACAGACACCTACTTCTTATTTTTTCCCTAAAATTTAAGTACTATTGCATTGAAATTTCAAATTTTCACCAAATAGGATTTTTTTAAAATAAACCTAGTATTTTAGAAACTACATTCAATTTTCTACAGATTCTATTTTTACATATTTTTGAATTAATATAGATAACTTATTCAAATTTTTACGTCAAGTTTCCTAACTCTGATTTTTCTAAATTTTTTGCCACTTAAGGGCCTATTTTTTCCATGATGATCCTGCACATACCCATAATTCTCTTTGTATCCATGGATAGTGATTTGGGGTAAATGATCATATATTAAACTATTTCCTACTTCTCTACCCAAAGTTCCAATCTTTTTCAACCCTTGTTTACTTTCCCTTATGGGGCAAGAACAAATCACATATGAAGACATATAAAAACATCTGGTTTTGGGAAATTCCTTTATCTTTTCATACAATATGTCACTAATAAATTTTCCCCAATGCATTTGCACAGGACTATCCATCAGTCTAGATATTATCAAAAACATCCAGAGTTTAAATTTACTAGCATCTCGCAACCCAACTATCTTGCTTAGCATAGTTATAACATGTTGAACATCTTGGTTTAACATAGACCTTAGAATTACTTTGGTTTGTTTTGTAATTGGCTCTTGACACCATTGTGTATTCATAATCTCCATGTTGTGCTCCTTGACACTTTGATAAGTTTTGGCCATTTCCCTCATATCAATGTTGTACATCTAAGTGAATATAGGGAGCCCAAATGTGTATGTAATTCCTTTCTTAGAGAGATGTACATAAATTCTTCTCTCCTCAGTAATTATTTTGTTTGGGTCATAATGATTTATACATTCCATGACCAATTAAGAGGCCTCCATTGCTGGTGGAAACCCTCCTACTAAAAATAACCCATTTGCTATGACATTTCTAGTACACTAATAAACATTTTCTTGTTGTACCCGAGTGCAAATTTCAACATTAGAAGACCACCCCATATGAGTATCTATAACTACCATGCCAATTGGTATGGCTTGTGAACTGCAGTATTTAAATTCATCTTCTATCTTTGCTTCAGAAGTACTCATTTCTGCTAGCGTGTTCTACATCTTCAAATGTGTTTCTTGTTTAAAAGTTAGGGTTAAATTTAACCAAATTTTCCTATAAATTTATAAAACTTTTAGTTCACCTTTCAGTTAAATTCAAATAAAAAAGAATCAACATTTCAATTTTCAAAGGGAAATACCATTTTCAAGATTTTTCGTGTGTGAAAATAATTAACCAAATTTTAGTTATTCGAAACATACCTAGTTCTGGTTGATGATGATAATTTCTTCAAAATGAAGCCTCAAAACCCTTAGCATTTGTGTTCTTAGCTTCTCAAAATGTACCTTTCCTTGCACGCTAGTATTATTTCATTCGTTAAATATCCTTTGCAAAGTTGTAGCATGACGTGAAGTGGAGTGTTATAGAAGCAATTGCATGCTTGAGGTGATTCCAAGTATATGAGTAGTTTAGCAACTTCATTAATTACCTATTATAATACATTAATTTCTTGAATAAAGGTGCAATCATTATGAATTAGGGTTCAAATTATGAATGCCTAGGTTTCTCCATAGGCTCGCTACTAGAGGAGAAAGATAGTGCGAAGATCTTATGTGGCACTAGTGTCTCTTTGATTTTTTTTTGCAAGACAAAATGACTTTAAGATACATGATCAATTATGATCACCAAGATTAAAACTTCTAGTACAAAATTTTTGAAAAGAATACTGGGGACAGGGGAACTTACCTCCAAGGTTTAAAGAAAACCACAACAAAGAAGAGATTGAGAACTAGGTTCAAGAGATCAAAATAATTAAAAAATTTCATAACAAAACCTTTGGTTTCTGAGTTTGACTAAAAGACAATGAGACAACAACAATCAGACTCCGATAAAATAGAAAAGGGTACCACCAGGATTAAAACTTTCAGCTAATGACTTACCGGACAAGACTAGGACCAATTAAAGATACAACTTTCTTCGATTCAACTGCAACAACTCCGAGATTCCGATTTTTGGTAAAATATTAAAACTTCATGAAAAGACCGAAATACCAAATTCGGGAAAGAATAAGGGTTAAAACAAAGACCAAGAAGATTCAAAAAAATATAGAACCTGCATTTTACCAACCCATAGAACTAAGCCAAAGCAAGAGGAGGCGAAAGGGAAAAGGAAAATAAAGGGGTCCACATTTTTCCAAGGGGAAAAATGGGGCATGTTGTGAGACCAAACAACAACTAGCAACCAACAAAACTAAAAAAAAAATAGAAAATCAATTTTGGATCTAACATTAGTGCACCAAATTTTTTTAGTCTTCTAATTATAATTCATTAGATCCTCAATCTGACATTCAAATTTCACTTCAATTAGCATGTAGTATTAAGTATTACTGAGCTCACATGTGTGCAATTGATTATTTCTACCACAGTAAACTTAGAACATAGCAATTATTTGCATTGACCTACATAACTTGAAAATTTCTTTTAAGCCAACTAGGGATAGAGCCTTGTTTCTAGTCAAGCATCCATAGCCCTAACAAGGTTATCTCTATAATTCCCCCAATCATAGCTATACTACCAGCTATCGATAGAGATATTTGGATAGCCTAAAGAGTTGATTTATTTATTTTTTCTTCTTTTGATATTTCTTTGATAGCTCATTTTTCAACTTGCAGACAATGAAGCCCAATATTAGGTTGAGAATTACAGTGGTAGAAAATGTAGTCTTTTAATTATTCACTCAAAGAAAATAACTATTATCCCAAATTTTTAGTAGAATGATTAAAAAATGTGTGTTTGTAGCTCAACATCAATTGGATGATTCATACTAACTAGAGTATAAAGAATCAAACAATTCCCAAACTATTTATAAGGACTATTTTTGGTCAGGACACAAATCAAAATCCTAGAATTGATGTTCTATTACCCTAATCACCTTCAAAAGATACCAACCATGGTAAAGTACAATGACATGACACCCAAAAAGAAAACCAAAACAAAAGAAACAAAATACTATTTAAAAAAAACAACAAAACAAACCTAAACAAACTATTTACAAAACTATTTACAAAAACTATGACTAGAAATAATGCTTCAAAAACTGCCCATTGACAAGCAATGGGATATCTTCACTAGTAGAAGACTTCAGTCTATAGGTGTTATCACCTAGAATTTCAGAAATTTGACAAGGACTTATCCACAATTTGTCAAACTTACCATGATCACCTTTTCACTAATGGGCTTTGTTCCAATACAGGACCAAGTCATATATTCTAAAAGTTTTTAATCTAGCCCTTTTGTCAAACCATCTTTTTACTAAAAATTAATTTCTAGCAAAATGGTCTATAACTTGAGTACATTTTTCATCTAGATGCATTAATTGTAACAACCAAGCTTCAATTTGATCATCTAATCCAATATATTCATGGGAAAACTACCAAGTAGGGATTTTCAAATTTATTGGTAATATGAGATCTACCCCATAAACTAGGTGATAAGGAGAATTCCCTAGCGTGGCTTTCATCCTAGTACGATCTACCCAAAGGGTGAATTTTATCAAAGAATGTCATTCTCTAGGATTCTTTTCAATCAATTTTTTAATTATATCCAACATATTTTTATTTGATGATTCTGCTAATCCATTTCCCTATGGATAATAGTTAGATAAGAATTTTAACGTTATGCCATATTCAAATGCCTAATTGGAAAACTTTAATGAAGAAAAAGCGGGTCCATTATCACATACCAGTGCATACGGTACTCCAAACCTGGTAATGAGATTCTCTTTCAAAAAATTTATTACCACCTCTATGGTACATTGTTTGCTAGGACATGCTTATGTCCATCTGGTGAAGTAATTTGTAGTAGTTGAAATAAACCTATGGCCCGCGGATGCTGGAGGATTGATATTTCCAATGAAATATAGTTGCCATTGTGAAAAAGGATGCATCTCCATCACTGGTTGTAATGGTTGAGAATTGAATCTTCCTTTTTCTAATGTAATTTGACATGTATAGCAGTGTTTCGCATGTTCATATGTATCTTTAAAAATCATTGGCAAGTAATAACTGACTCTCAAAATGAAGTGTGCAGTAGCTAAAGGTGCTCCTTGAGTTGTTCCAAACTTATCATGCAATTCTTGCAACACTTCATTCACTTATGTTCTATTCAAACATCTCAAATAAATTTTTTCATGGTTTCTTTTGAATAAAGATCTTCCTGTGATCATATAACTTTGAAATTTTATCTTAAGAGCTCTCCTATAATTTCTTTGCATATGATCAAGAAAAGTATGGCTAACTAGATAATGCCATATATCTGAATACCAGTCTTCTTGATCTTTTACATCCAAAGTGTATTGTTGACTAGAGATTTGTGGATCTATTTCAGCAATAGATTTGACCAAAGCCTTTCTCGAAACCAATTTCATGGGTATGATTTCTAGATCAAACTCTTGTAGGATCATAACCCATTTAGATCTTTTTTCTTTGAGCTCACTCTATGTTAATAACATTTTGAATGTAGAATCTAGAACAATACCTTTGACTATACTCGTGAGGATATAATGTCTAAATTTTTGTACTGCTTTGACTGAAGCAAAGGATTGTTTTTCAACATCTGTGTATCTCAATTCTTATTCTTTAAATGGAGCACTCATAAAAGCAACCAACTTTTCTTCTTTATTTTTTCCCTTCTGTGTTAGTACTACTACACAAGTATGACCAATAGCAAAAGAGTAAATATAAAAAGGTTTAACATAATCCAGACTTACCAATATCGATGCTTCTGTAATTGTAGTCTTTATGTTTTTGAAGGTGATCTTAGCTTCATTTGGCCACTCTATTTTTGCATCTTTATTCAACATATCATTGAGTGGTTTTACTATTTCAACAAATTCGGCAATAAATTTTTAGACAAAATTAATCTTACCAAAATATTATTTCAATTCTTTCTTACTTGCTGGGGGTTGTAGCATGAGCAGTGCACTCACTCTATTTGGTTCTATGTAAATACCTCTTTTAGAAATAATATGTCCTAGTAGTTTACCTTCAGTCACCCCGAAAATATATTTCTTAGGATTTAATGAAACTCCGTAAGTCTCACACTTTTTCAATATTGCTCTGAGATCTCAAACATGATCTCTTCTGTTCTTCAAAAATACTGTGAGGTCGTCCATGTAAATAATAATTCATTTTCCTATCAACTTGTGAAAAGCATAATCCATTTCCATCTGAAATGTAGCTCTAGCATTTATTAATCCAAATGGCATCCTTCTGTAAGCAAAATTTCCCCACAATGTGGTGAATGTTGTTTTCATCTGGTCTTCCCTCACCGCCATTACTTGATTATATCAAGAGAATCCAAAAAGGACATCATATGTTAACCATTGACTATTTTTAGCACTTCTTCTAGTGAAGGTAGTGGATAATTATCTTTCTCAAATGCCTTGTTAAGATTCTGAAAATCCACACACAACCGTATATCTCCATTCTTCTTCCTTATAGGCACTAGGTTTTCCACCCAAGTAGAGTGTCTGATAGGAAAAAATATTTTAGCTGATAAAATATTTTGGACTTCCTTTTGAATTAGTGGTTCTCAAAGTGCATTTACTGGACGTTTCTATTGGAAAGAATTTGCATAAAGTTTTAATGGTATTGTATGCATGATGATGGAAGTATCATAGGTTTTCAGATCTTCATATGTCAATGTTATAACATTCTAGTAATCTTTGAGTGCCTGAGTGATATTTGTCTTTTCTTCTTCAATACAAACCTTTCCTATGATCACATTCCTAGGATCTTCTTTAGTATGAAAATTGTATAACTCAAATTTTCCCCCATCACTTTGAGGAAAATATTTCTATCTAATTACCTGATCATTGTCAAACAATCGTTCTAATTCAATTATCCCTTTCAGAATATTATTATCTCTAACTTGAGCTAGTTCTTCATCTTGAATTTCATCATCAGGACGATCTATCTCTTCAATTATTTGTGCTTCAAAGATACAAAATTTAGTGATGAATTCCAATATATACTGATCATCTTCAAACACCTTCAAATTTGTAACATTATTGGGAACTGAAGGTAACCGTACTAGCTCAACTATAAATCTCCTCAAATCTAAGGCATATATAGGCTCTAAAGCACTAGCAATAGTAGCCAAAGAATAGGCTCTCTAATTAAATCTTCTTGGAATGTGAGTAATGTTGAATGCAAAAAAATATTTTATTAGATCCCACACTCTGTGTTGGTAATTAGGCAATTGCTTGTAGTGACAAACATATTGCTTTCAAATTTACTTAACTACTAATTCAGAGTTGCCAAACACTTTGAGAATTTTGACTTTCTTCTTGATTGTGAGGATCATGCCATGTATAAGGGCTTCGTATTCTGCCACATTATTAGTACATTGAAATTTCAATCGATAAGTAGCAAGAAAATATTTAGCTTGCAGGATGATTAGTTCAACTCCAATTCCAATTCCCTGTTTTAATTTGGATCCATCAAATTTAAGAATCCAGGCTTGATTGTCAGTAGCTTGTAACATACCATTCTTGAGTATCGTTGCATTACCTTTTTTGGTCTGTGTAACTTGAATTATGTCTTTATGTACTTCTGGTTTAGACCTTTCGATCTTGTCATGTTCTAGAAAGTACTAGTTTTTGATCATATGAATTGTTTCCAGACACATCATGCAACTATCTTTTGAATCTGTATCATTATGTAACCTACATCAATCCTGTAACAACAAACTTTTTAGTGAAATTTCAATTTTATTGCTCTTTCAAGCTTCTGTAACAATCTTCTTCCAAAATTTATATCATAAGGACTATTTTCATCTTCAGAAGAATCACAATCTAATTCAATTAAAACATCTATCCTGGGAGTTAGATGATTAGGTTTTTTAGCATTACATGTAAATACTTATATTTTAACTCCCAAACTTCATATTTTATATACTCTTGGTTCTACATCAATATATGGAACTTTTTTTTTCTAATTGTAATCAGTGATCATGTATTTCATATGTGGTTCTCTTTCAATTTTGATTTGATTAGGAAATCCTTTCCATGGTAGCCACATATGTGAAAAATTAGTGGCCATAGATCCACTCAAAGTTTTAGACCAGTCTCTGCTCAATAACATATCGTAAGTATCAGGTATCTCGACAACTTGAATGTCTATGTAATATTGAATTTTGGGATCCAACGCTAGTTGCATGTGAATATTAGTTAACTCTCCAACTACATTTACTTCAGTTTTATAGTGTTGAGTAACTTTCTTTAAAGAGATTTTCAGAGTTAATCCTAGCATCTAGCATATGGACAAAGGTATCACATTAGTAGATGCTCCTCCAAAGTCTGCTAAACAATTATGAAGATTCTTACCAAATATTCTCAACATGAGTAAAAATGGTAGGGATTCCAATTTTCCTTCATAAAAGCCTACTTGCACATTCGCTATATGAACGTTATTCTTATCTTTTTCCTTAGTATGATTATCTTTCACCTAAGATTCCTTAAATTTTCCTTCTTTTGAAAGATCTTCTAGAGTATTTAAGAAATCTTTCCTAATCAAAGGTGTTTTGAGCAACTCTGATAAAGAAAGGATGATTTTAACCTTCTTTTTTTCTTCCACTAAGTAGTTAGTCAAATTGTTTTGGTTAGTAGAATCTACTTTTCCACTTCGTGAAATATTTGATGAATTATAATGAGAGGTTACCTTAGGTAACCTTGGATTATTGTTTTATCTATCATCAGGTGGATCATTAATATTGTTAGGAAGGATTGATGTAGTTAATGGCCCTCTAAATTTACTTCCACCATTGTTGTTACTTCTCAGGTTATAATTATGTCCTTTTTGATACTGTTGAAAAGCATGAATCTCATCAACTTCATCTTGAGGTTCATTTTTGTCTCGATAAGGAAATGTATATGTTTCTAAAGTCATTGTTGAATTTTCTCCTTCATATTCATGAGTGTAACTTGTGACAACAATAGGTGGTTTATGATCCAGGAGGATCCAAAAACCTTAGAAATTTCATAGTCTCAGAATTAGATAGAAGTGGTCTCAGATTGAAGAGCTCATGACACGGTCCCAATGCAACTTGAATCATGTCAAAAGAGACTATATGCGAGAGATATGCTTAGTCAAACTTGGCCAACACATGGTCAAAGCTGGTCAAACAGAAAAATTGATGATCATGGAACATTTCTCTACTAGTTTCATCATGTAGAGCTCGACCAGAGCTTTCTGACGCAATTTGAACAGACCAAATCTGAGTTCATATATGAAAGTTATGACCGGTTAAAGTTTTGGTCAAACTTAGTCAAAATGATGATGTGGCATCACCAAAGCTCGACACTTGGCAGGACAGTGGCATATGACATGGTAGGACTAGTGAGTTGGCATAAATATGGATTAAACCATAATTATTAAAAGAAAAAAAAATGTATGGTTTAAAAAAGTAAAATAAGGAGGATTTAGTGGGATTTGATCCCTTAACCCATGCCTTAAAATCCTCTTGCCATACCAATTTTCATGATAAAAGGAAAAAATACTCCATATAAATAAATCTTTAAATAAGATTTAATTCCCCTAAATATAATGTCAACCTTAAAATATAACTATACGCCTAAAAATGAATAATGCCATAAAAACCAAATGTAAGTTGTAAAACCCCGGGAACATGAAAATATAAGGCTAAGACAAAATTGAAGGTTATTTTTGTTGAAGGGAGGTTATAAATGAATTGTAAAAGAGGGTATTTTGTTAAAAGGTAGTTAGTTTTTTTAAGAGGGTTATTGTTTTATTTGTTCATGGGGAGTTATTTATTAAATATGGAGGTTACACCCCATATAGCATATTTTTATGTATAAAAAGGGGGTGAAGGTTCTTAATTTTTCAACCAATTGATGTGAAAAATTTAGAGGGAATTTTGGAGGTGATTTCTTGACAAGAAATTCTCTTGAAGAGAATTAGTCATATAGGAAGATTATTCAAGCACGAAGACAGATTGTTTTTGTAATACTTTTCTATGTAATTAGGTTAAGAGGCAATTGAAGCTGAACCTAAGAAAGAAAGAGTACACTAGTGTCTTTAGGTGTAAAAGTAGAGACTATAAGAGATTTTATTCTAGGACTAAAGCTTGGGTGATGTACATAAGCAGTAATTGCTTGGCATCATTAATAAAGTAGTTCCTCATTGAGAAGCAAACTCGGAGACATAGCTCAAATTGAGCAAACTCTCGTGATCTCTCTTCTTCTCTTCTACCTTACAATTCTCTTCAATATTTGTTTCTTGAGTTTCCTAATTACAATTTTTATGTAACTACCTTATGCTTTATTAATTTTGGATAAAGGACAAGTGAATGCTAATTTCTGTAATTTCAATGGTTATAAGACATTTTCATGCAATTATGTTGGATTGGGAGAAATCTATGATTAGGATTTTAGTGCAATTATTTTGTAAACCTCTAATTATAGATCAAGTGGTATCAGAGCATTTTAACAGGAAAATTGCAAGTGGTGAATGTTAACCAGGTTGAAATTGAAGCAAGGAGAAGGTACACTTAAAGAATTTAATCTAGAGATCAGATCGAGGTGAGTCACTCAAAGATCAATCATGGCACAACCAGAAGAAGGAAAACCTCCTAGTTTTGAAATCTTTGATCATGAAGGAGTATTTCACAAAATGTTCCTAGACATGAAGATGATGATTGAAGAGTTGTACAAAGACCAACAAAGGTAAAAGGAAAGGAAAGCTAGGAAGGAGGAAGTTGAATCCTCATTGAAAGAAGACAAAGGTAAAGGATTAGGAGGTGGTGGTGACCCTCCTGAACCTACATCCCCATCCTCTTCATCTTCTTCATCATCTTCTTTTTTGTCTAACTCTTCTAAGAAGAAACAACTTGTACAGTCTAGATCTAATACGCCTTTGTTGAAACTTGATGTTAAATTTGATTTGTCAATCTATAATGGAAAATTGGATGCAGAGAAACTCAACAATTGGATCAAATGAGTTGAAGTTTATTGCAAGGTACAAAAGTTCACTAATGAAGCTTCAAAGATCCAGTTAGCCACTCTTTGCCTAGGAGGCACAATGCTAATCTAGTGGGAGAGTAAGATTTAGGAAGATATTAGCCGATACAGTAAAATAATTTCTTCTTGGTTTGAGTTTACAATTGCACTTAAAAACCAAATTTATCCATTAGGACACATGCAAAAAGAAATGATGAATTGGAAATCATTTAGGCAAGAGAAAGGACAAAGTGTTCAGGAATATGCATAGGAGTTTAGGAAAAGAGCTTTAATTTTGGGTATTCCATTGTACACAAGAAAATTTGTTAAAATACATAGGTGGATTACATGAGAGTTTGAAATATACCATACTTATGTTTAATCCAACTAACATTGATGAAGTTAGTGAGCAAGCTATCCATTTGGAAACAAGCTCAAGGAATAGCCATGACAATTTTTTGATGGAATCTAGTAAGCAGAAAGGAAGCAAGAAAGGGAAAGAGAAATCACAGCGAACAACTACTACAAAGAAAGAGGAAAAAAAGCCTTATTGCTCACACTATAAAAAGGAAGGGCACGAAGATGTGAAGTGTTGGAAACTGCATCCTAATCAGAAGCCAAAGTAGTTCAAGGATCGAAAGGGTAAGAAAAAATCCATAGCTATTGTGCAAGATCTCAGTTCAAGTTCTAATGATGAATCCAAGATTTCAATTGTGGGTATCAAAGGTAATACTCCTATTGTCAGTACTAGTTCCCATGCTTCTTCTATAAAGTGTAATGAAGTACCTATTGAAAGTAAAAGGAATGAGTTGTTTCATATAAGGGCTATTACAAAACAAAGTAAAATTGATACACTCATAGATAGTGGATCACAAGTGAATTTAATCTCTAAACAAGTTGTTAAGCAATTGGGATTAAAAACAACACCTCATCCTAAACCATATCCATTGGATTGGGTGCATGATAATTCTCGGTTACAAGTGTCAAGGCAATGTAAACTCTGACTTGCAATCACATCCAAGTTTGTAGATGAGGTAGAGTTAGATGTAATTCTGCTTGACATCTGTGGGATGGTTTTGGGAAGTCCTTATTTATATGATAGGAAGGCCATTTTCTATAGGGAACATAATAGGTATCATTTGTTTAAGGATGGAATTGAATACATGGTGAAAGCTCATCGCATGCAGAATGATAGATATGTTGTAAAAACAAGGCATATGAAGATGATTGTGAAGGCAAGCAATACATTAACCCTTATGTATGTAACAGCTACTGATACAAAGAATGGTGATTCTAATCATGATAAGGTGTCACAGATAGCACAGTGTGAGGATCAATTACAAGCAGAGTCGGGCCTTCAGCCAAAGGTGGTAAAAGGGGGTTTGAATATTTCATTTTCTAATGATGTTCCTATTCAAGAGATCTAGAATTTTGATACTTTTTCTTCTGCATCATTTAATTCAGTCTTGTTGTTTGCTATTTTTCTAGTTAGCTCTATGTGGATGGTGGATAAGACAATGAATATTGGTGAATATACAGTTGATTGTGCTATCTCATTTTTCATCTTCTTTGTGATGAGTCAGATGTTCAGAATTCCAATAGGGTGGATAGATGATACTGGCAAGTGAGGTAACAATTCCCTCACTTAAATGTTGTATAAAATTAGACTTTTGGTGGTCCAAAAGCTTCTCAATTGGGAGGAATGATCCAGGAGGATCTAGAAACCTCAAAAATTTCACAATATCATAATCAGATGGAAGTGGTCTCAGATTGAAGAGCTTGCAATATGGTCCTAATGCAACTTGAATCATGTCAAAAGGAGACCATATACGAGAGATATGGTCAATTAAATTTGGTCAACACGTGGTGAAAGCTGGTCAAATGGAAAAATTTATGATCATGGAACATTTCTCTACCAATTTCATCATGTAGAGCTCAATGAGAGCTTTTCGACACATTTTGAACATATCAAATTTGAGTCTGTATGTGAAAGTTATGACCAGTTAAAGTTTTGGTCAAACTTAGTCAAAATGATGATGTGGCATCACCAAAGATTGACACTTGGCAAGACAGTGGCATATGACATGGCAGGAGTAGTGAGTTGGCATAAATATATATTATCAACACCTTTAGATAGCACTAATCCTTCCGATGAAAGATCCACGTCGAAAGTGAATTTAGTTGATCGTGCAATGAATAATTGGTGTAGAATTAGTGCTATTTAAAGGTGTTGATTCTTTCTTGATTTTGTGAGAAGAAAGAATTTCTATTGGAATGCAACTTTGTGATAGCTAGACTAGGCTGAGGGACTAAAGCTTGACTATTTCCCGGTTGAAAAAAATTACTCTAAGGGAATGTCCCATTTTGGACCACTAAAGGATAAACATTAGGAGTCATGGGATCATTTAAAGAGACTCCATTTACACTCGGGATAGGATAATTATTCAATCCATTTTTGCCATTTGCAGATGATCCATTTCCATGGTGTTTCATTTCTAAAATAACACTTACAACTTCAACATAGGCTTCGAGTAGAGTAGTAGGAGGATTTTCCCTTCGCTTTACAAACATAGCAGTTAAAGGATCTACTGATGTATAATAAACTACAATAGCAGAAAAATTATCAACTATGTAAGGTTCCTATAGCCTTGAATAATCCTTTTGGAATCTATCATTAAAAGCAGTTATAGACCTTCTCCTTCGAACCTCTTGAATTGAAAAAATTGATGATACAACAAAGTGGGGTCAATATGTGTTCTAAATTTTTCCAAAAATTGACTTTCCATATCTTGCCATGATCTGATACAATTATGAGGTAGGTTGATATACAACTGATAAACTTCATCACTTAAGGTGTACGGGAACAACCTACATACATCTTCTTGTTGATTTCTTTCTCTAAAACATGTGTCCTTAAAGATACTAATATGCTATTCCAAATCTTTGTGAAGGTAATATTTGGGACATAATTTATCAAGATTTTTTGGTAGATCATTGTACATAGAAAATTGAATTGCTGACTCTATGTTAAAGAAGTTCATTGCTATGGGGAGCAGTGGTGGTGTAACAGTAGTCAAATTTTGAGAATTTACAATTACACTTCCAGACTTTTGAGGTCTAGATGATGTTTGACCACTAAGCTTGACTAAAGTCACATGAGGATCACCAAATCGAGATCTAGTGACTATGGAAATCTAGTTTAAAACCTAACAAAACCAAAAGAACAATAATAAGGCCCTCCTAGCACCAGTTCCTATTGACAATTATGTCACTCACAACAATGCAGATAAATTATTCATAGACAATCCATGAATAGACTATCCTTCTTGAAATATATTAACTAGAGGCAACCTAAGGGTGTCCGTATCATAGGAAAAAGGTTGACTTAGTTCAATACCAAGTCTCTGGTAGTCAAGTCATGACCGCACTAGGTTCACTTCAGGGTATGATGTGATATTGCTATTAATCTCAAAGGGAATATGATTGTCTCTAATTTCATTAAGAATCATAAGCATTCTATGCAAGATTTCCAATTCAATCATTAAATAACATTAAAAAATTGAAAGATTTGAAATAATATTTCATGAACATCCACAATTTTTTGCTATCACTTAAGTAGATTTAGCTTTAAGCATTCAACAATTTCATAGAAAATGAAATATTTTCAATAAATTTCCATCCATTTGTCTATTTTTTTGAACATTTTCAAGAATTTAAATATCTATTCTAAGATAAAGCATAAAAAATAAGAAAAATTAAAATTTCTCCCGGTTATTCTCCATGCATGCCCCAAAGAGTTAATCAAATCAAAGAAAACTGCTTTATACTTCACCAAATTGCTTCACAACTACATATAAAATGGTGTGAGCTTTTAAAGAGAGGGGTTTTATCTTGGACACCGAGTAGGTTCTACATGCACCCTTAAACAACGCAACACATAGTCGTGTTTTACTGAACTAACAAAACTAGCTACAAAGATTCATGAGATAGGTAGCTATCAAATTGGTTTTAATATTATTAAATTCTACATGCATACAAGTTTTTAGATCAAAATGATTAAGAAAATAGGGAAAAAGAATAAAACTTAGAGAAGTTTTGGCTCTTCAGTCATCCACAAATTCTAAACTTAAAATAAAAATAAAGCAATAAACGACCTTATATAGGAACAAGGCCTCAAAATTTCAAACTTAAAGTTTATCCAGAGAATCAGAAACAACAAATCAAAATGTAGCACGTGGCATACAACAGTTGTCATCAAAATCTTCTAGATGAAGTCAAAGCTTTGATTTCTTTGGCAACAACACTTTTCACTTTCGAACTCTGGTATGCAATACTCTGCATAAATCAAGGTTATCGACATCCTTTAGAATACTAGATAGGAAACATCCATTGGCACCAGGAACAACCTACAAAAATCAATTGTAACAAAAACATTACTGTGACACTTCCAATATGATCCGATATTTGGTACTTCCTTTTATCATTGAGTGCTCGGGCTCTAGGATCTTTTCTTCACTTTTCTTCAATTGATATTCTTGTAAAGTATTCAATATTTTTTGCATATGCTCTTTTCAAATCCCTTGTACTACCTTCCAACTAAACTTGAGCCTAGTCTATTCTTCAAATATCTGGAGTATACTAGCATTCCTTTGTACTTTCTCTACTTCATATCTAGCTACAGTGTTCCTGCATCGTATGATTTCATCAATGACCTCTCAAGTTAACAACTGAACATGGTCTTTATTTATCCTTTCAACCCATTCCTTGAAGGATTTCAGTTCTTTACCCTCTTTCCCTAGTGTTTGGAGATCAGAATCTTGATGTGCTAACATTTCAATAAAAAAATTATCCTTGTCAAGCAGCTTATTATATTTCTCAGTGAATTTTTCAAATCCTTCAATACATTGTGTCAGTGTGCCACCTTCCCATATCAAATGTTTCTTCCATTTTTTAGGAAATGGAAATTCTTGTTCTGAAATTATATTTTCTCTTATCAATTCTTGGACATCCATTTGCATGAGAGTTTCAACATTTCGCCTTTCAACATCAACCTATTCCGGGAGAAACCTATGTTCACCTTCAAATCTTCTATATTTCTCAGACCAATGGTATGCTTCCTTATACTTCCCTATTACATCTGTAATAGATTCTTCTCCTTGCCACACCCAATACTCAATCCATTCTTCAAATACATTCATTTTATGGTGGACTGCTACAATTGCATCCACTTGTTCTTGCGACATTAGTACTAGATATTGGCTCAATTCAGTTTGTGCTTGACCAGATAGGATTAATGACTTTATAAAATTTTCAAGGCTGGTAACCCATTCTTTCAACTCTCTTTTCTTCCTTTTATTCTTCTACACCTTGACAACTATTGCATCTAAATTCATCTTTATTTCTTCTATCTCTTCTATCCAGGATGATTTTCCAAGATTGATACTTATTACCTTATACTCCTTGGGCGTTATCTCATATCTATCTTTATTAGATATAGGAGTAGCTATATGAATTTTTCTATCTCCATCTACATTCTTTTGTATGACATGTTTCTCTTTAGCTCTACGCCCAGGCTTAGGAGTATCTACTTCTTGTATAAATCTATTAAGATCTAGAGGCACTATTTCTACTTCCATAAGGGAAGCTAATTCCTGATCAACCAATAAGGTGCGTCATCATTGTGCTCTACCTTTGTAACATTCCTTTGTTCATGGTTTCTAGTTGATTTAGGAACTTCTTCACTTCTTCAACTTTATTTGTTGCGTCTTCTAAAATAGGAATCTCTTCAGTAATTTTTGGCATAGATTTTCGATTACTAGGATTTGACACTCTCTTCTATTTGAAGACTTATATTTTCCTTACTAGCCAGGTGTTCAACATTAGCTCCTAGGATGTCACTTTTCTTTTATCCTGTCACATTAGTATTTTCATCAATTTCAACTTTATCACTTGAAATGTGTGTAGTTTCTTTATTTTCAATTTTAACCTAGTCCTCCAATGATTTTTCAAAGACCTAAGGCTATTTATTATCATTTGAATCATTCCCAAGTGAAGATTGGGAATCAAAGGTATCTTCAATAACTATTTCATTAATAGGACCCTTCCCTGTAGTCTCCCCTATTTCCATCTCAACAACATCAGGGTTCCTAGCTTCTGAAGCAAGTGTTCCTTGTATGAATTCATATTCTTCAACATTTATAGGAGTGGACCCTGTGTCTGGAATTTCTTCTACCATTGGCAGTACTATGGGTTTATCCTTAGACTTCTTTTCTTTTACCTTCTCCCACATGGAACCCCATTTATCAATCTTTTCTTTGATTATGGCTTCATCTACCTCAAAAAATTCTTCCAAAATCATAGGAGTTCCTCCTAGTGCATGTTTCTTACTAGCCATATTAACAGAAGGGGGAGAAGTAAACAATGTTGCATCTCTTTGAGATGTAGAACTTGTTTGTGTACCAATATTTTTTGTTGCCCCTGCTTCTTGATCAATAGTAGGTTCAATCCTTGGTTTTTTTGTAGAGGAAGACGCACCTTTGGGTTTTATTTTTGGTTTAACTTTACTTGACTCAACATATTTTTTCTTATTAGTTGGCTTTAGTGAAACTCCTTTTCTTGAAGCCTCAAGGGTTTTCTCTTCAATTCTTATACCAACAGATTTCTTACTAGTCCTCCTCTTCTTCTTATTAGGTTCCCCACTCTCAAATTCTATTTCATTTCTTTATTTCCTTATTTTATCTTGTGATTATGTGGGTTCAATTCCTTTTTCACTTAAAACTTTACAAAAATCATTTATCCAATGTTGAGTATTTAATATAACTAGTGCAGAGAATTCTTCAATTGATGTCATTTCCTCACCCTTGTAGTCTAGCTCTGGGATAGGTTCATCATACACCCTATCTTCACTATGAGCTTTACTCAACACTCGACCATCATCCTTTTCCAACTAATCTAGAATATCATGAAGCATAAGAATTGAAGTAGATTCTAGTGAGAATCTTTCATATTTTCTTCTCCTTACTATATTCTCATCTTCACAATTTAGCCAATAATCATCTAGGTGTTGGACATGAGCATGATAACCAACTATGTTCTTGGCAATATTCCCTTTAGGGTCATAATACATCCTCTCGATTGGGAAATATTCAAAATTATATGTTTTCAATTCTTCTTCACACAAGTCAGCTGCCTTAATTGCACTGCATTTATAATTCCCTATCACAATAGGAAATCTAAAGGAAGCCTTCTTATGAGCATAGCTATAAAGAGCTTGACACGACTTTAACTGTCTCACCAATTCTAATAACACTATTTTTTTGTAGGATACCTAGGCAACATGAATGGATGTCCATCAAACCCCTCCACTCTAATGTATGAGTAAGTGTGAAACTGAATGTACCAGCCTCCCATCAGTCTAATAACACTTTGTGCTTCCAATGACAATCTTTTGGCTTTGTCACCTTCCATCATTCTAACTAGCCTAATGGAAGACACATCATTAAATTTTCTATAATGCTCTTTGTACACATGGATAGTGATTTGGGGTAAATGAGCCTATATTAAACTATTTCCTACTTCTCTAGCCAAAGTTCCAATTTTTTTCAGCCCTTTTTTACTTTCCCTTACGACAAAGGAATAAATCACATATGAAGACAAAAACATCTGGTTTTGGGAAATTCCTTTATCTATTCTTACAATATGTCACTAGTAAACTTTCCACAATGCATTTACACGAGACTATCCATCAATCTGGATATTATCACAAACATCCATGGTTCAAATTTACTGGCATCTCACAACCTAGCTATCTTACTCAGCATAGTTATAACATCTTAAACATCTTGGTTGAACATAGACCTTAGAATTAATTTTGTCTATTTTGTAATCATCTCTTGATGCCATTGTGTATTCATAGTCTCTCTATTGCACTCATCGACACTCTAATAGGTGTTGGCCTTTGCCCTCATATCAATGTTGTACATTTGAGTGAATATAGGGAGCCCGAATGTGTATGTAATTCCTTTCTCAGAGAGATCTGCATAAATTCTTCCCTGCTTCTCAATAATTCTTTTCTTTGGTTCATAATGATTTATACATTCTATGACCAATTCAAGGGCCTCCATTGCTGGTGGAAACCCTCCTGCTAAAAATAACCCATTTGCTATAACATTTTTGTTACACTAAGAAGCATTTTCTTTCTATACCCGAGTACAAATTTCAACATCAGAAGACCACCCCATATGAGTATCTCTAACTACCACACCAATTAGTATGGATTGTGAACTACAGTATTTAAATTCATCTTCTATCTTTTATTTAGAAGTACTCATTTCTAATGGTGTGTTCTGCATTTTCAAATGTGTTTCTTATGTGTGAGTTAGGGTTAAATTTAACCAAATTTCCTTACAAATTTATAAAACTTTTACTTCACCTTTTGATGAAATTCAAATAAAAAAAAACTAGCATTTCAATTTTCAAAGGGAAATACCATTTTCAAGATTTTCGTTCATGAAAATAATTAACAGAATTTTAGTTATTCAAAACATACCTGGTTCTGGTTGATGATGATAATTTCCTTAGAATGAAGCCTCAAAACCCTTGGCAGTTGTGTTCTTAGTTTCTCGAAATTTACCTTTCCTTGCACGACAATATTATTTTGTTCATTCAATGTTCTTTGTAAAGTTACATCATGATGTGAAGTGGAGTGTTATAGAAGTAATTACATGATTGAGTTTATTCCAAGTACATGAGTAGTTCACCACCTTCATTAGTTACTTTTTATAATGCATTAATTTCTCAAATAAAGGTACAATCATTATGAATTAGGGTTCAAATTACGAATGCCAATTAGGTTTCTGCATGGGCTCTGTAGTAGAGGAGAAAGACGGTGCAAAGATATTATGTGACACTTTGGTGTCACTTTGGTTTTTTTGCGAGCTCAAAAATCTTTTTAGATATGTGATCAATTGTGATCACCAGGAATACAAATTCCAGTACCAAAATTTTGAAAAGAATACTGGGTACTGGGGCACTTACCTCAAAGATTAAAGAAAAATGAAACAAAGAAGAGACTGGGAACCAGATTCAAGAGGGATCAAATTAATTAAAACATTTCATAATAGAACCTTCAGTTTATGAGTTCTGACTAAAATACAATGAAACATCAGCAATCAAACTCTAATAAAAATAGAAAAGGGTACCACCGGGATTAAAAAAAATTGGCTGATGACTTACTAGATGAGACTAGGACCAACTAAAGATACAACTTTCTTTGATTCAATCACAATAACTCTGGGATTTTTATTTTCGGTAAAATATTAAAACTTCATAAAATACTAAAATACCAAATCCAGGAAAGAATAAGGATTAAAAAAATATGGAACCTGCATTTTATCAACCCACAAAACCAAGCCAAAGCAAGCGGAGGTGAAAGGGAAAAGGAAAAAAAAGAGGTCCACATTTTTCCAGGGGGAAAAATGGGGTGTGTTGTGAGACGACACAACAATACTGATGATGTTTACAATGTTAAGGGGTTAAGGCACAATTTGTTGAGCATTGGTCAGATGTGCAGAAAAGGATGAGAAATGTGAGATCCAAAAAGGATCTGAAACATTGATTGCTACTAGAAAGAGGCTATTCATATTGTTGTGTATGTGTTCAATCAAGTTCAAGCAAGAGGAAACAATACAAAGAATCCCTATGAACTATGGCACAAAAGAATTCCTCCAATTAAATATTTCAAGGTATTAGGAAGAAAATGCTATGTATAAGAAGAGATGAAGAAACTTTGGGAAAGTTTGATGCAAGAAGTGATGAAGGAATATTTCTTGGAAACTCTACCAAAATCAAGGCATATAGATGTTTTAATAAAATACTGAGAAAGATTGTAGAGAGTTTGAATGTGAAGGTTGATGAGACAGAGAAGAATTCTATTGATATTGATGGATATGTGTCTAATGAACATGACTATGCAAGAATAGAAGAAATTGTGGAAGAATAGGATAAAGATGAGCAGAAAAATTAGGATGAATAGAATGAAAGAGAAGAATATATTTAATCGAATTCAAGCAAGAGAAAACAATACAAAGACTCTCTATGAGCTATAGAATAGAAGAATTCCTATAGTTAAATATTTCAAGGTATTAAGAAGAAAATGCTATATCGTAAGAGATGAGGAAACTTTGGGCAAGTTTGATGCAAGAAGTGATGAAGGAATATTTCTTGGATACTCTACAAAATCAAGGCATACAAATGTTTCAATAAAAGACTGAGAAATATTTTAGAGAGCTTGAATGTGAAGGTTAATGAGGCAATAAAGAACTCTATTGATATTGATGGATATGTGTCTGATGAACATTATTGTGAAAGAATAGAAGAAATTGTGGATGAATAGGATAAAGATGAGAAAAATTAGGATGAAGAAAATGAAAGAGAAGAATATGCTTTAGTGATGTCCCCTAGGACACAAAAATATGTATAGAGGAATCATTCAAAAAATCAGATTATTAGAGACAATACAAAAGGCATGTTAACAAAAAGCAAAGCTACTGCTGAAATAAATTTGTGTTTATTCTCTAAGATTGAGAAAAAGATAGTAAGTGAAGCCTATAAAGATGAACATTGGAAGGAAGCAATGAAAGACAAACTTTTGTAGATTGAGAAGAATCATACTTGGGAATTGGTCCCAAGAATGATAGACAAAAATATCATTAGATCAAAATGGGTATTCAGAAATAAGTTGAATGAGAATGGAGAAGTTTTCAAAAAAAAAGTGAGGCTTGTGTGTAAAGTCTACTCACAAGTAGAAGGCATAGATTTTCAGGATAATTTTATCCTGGTAGCAAGAATGGAAGCTAGAAGGATGTTCTTTGAATTGGCTTCTTATAAATATTTCAAAGTCTATCATATGGATGTCAAGTCAACATTTCTGAATGGTGAGTTGGAAGAAGTATACATGCAACAACCAGAAGGGTTACAGTTAACAGATCAACTGGATATGGTGTGTAGATTGAAGAAATATTTATATGGATTGAAGCAAGCTCCTAGAGCTTGGTATGCAAGGTTAGACAAGTATTTGATTCAACAAGGATTTAACAAAGGAATGATAGATAGTAATTTGTACTTTAAGATTGAAAATGGAAAAATCTTGATTGTAGTTGTATATGTTGATGACATTATCTTTGAAGGAAATGAAAATATGTGCAAGATGTTTATAGAAGAGATGTAGAAATAATTTGAAATGTCTATGTTTGGGCAAATGAATTTCTTTCTTGGGCTATAGATTAATCAAACAGAGAAAATAATTTTCATTTCATAGTCCAAGTATGTAAGAGAGATGTTGAAGAAGTTCAAGATGGATGGTTCAAAATCAATAAGTAATCCTATGGTCACTAGTTTCAAATTGGGTAAAGATGACGATTCACCTAAGGCTGATCATAGCAAGTGTTGGAACTGTTAAAATCAAATGATTTTTGCATATTTTTCATGTCCCCTGAGTCTCCATATGATTACTTCCTTGTGCATATTTCCTTCATTTCATAATTTGTTTGCTCATATTTTGGCTCATATCTGACCCCTAAATCATCTATCTATGTGTTTTCCACATTCTGTTTCATATCGGCATAGGTCTCCCATTGTCTCCCCAACCCACTGCACTTTTCTACTAATATCTTTTTTTTCAAGTGTTTCGGCATGATAGAATTTGGGTCTCTCTGACCAATTTTTCTGCTGGCAAACATCTGTTGCCTATTCGTAGGACATTTATGTTGTTTCGGCGACCGTGGTGGCTTCTATCGGCATTAGTCTTGGCGGTCAGGCTAGCATCTTACCGAATTCTCATTGTCTGGCCGACTTCACATGTGGGTTTCTTTTTGGCGTGGCTATGGGTTATCGGTATCATGTCTTGGTGAACTCAGCATGTTATACCGACTGGCGCATATGGAGGTGTTTCGGCCAAGCTAAGGATTTTTGGCACAAGGTCTCGGTGAGTGACCTCTAGTCTCGCCGATGGAAAACATATAGATCCCCATCGGCATAGGTGTTTCCTTGTCTTGGCGACGCGGGGATAATTAATGACCTTCAGTAAAGCATTAGATAATCTACAAGAGGTCCCCTTGAAATTTGAATGCTATAGCGATATATGTGGGGCATAAAGACTCTATCGGAGAGAAATCTATAGTGTCTTGGCGAACAGGTATGAGCTCGGGCCCTTCGATGTAACAAGGGGAATTCTATGTAACGTCTCCCCGAGTTTGATATGTTTCAGCGAAGACAAGTGAAGGATGGCTTTCGGTGGAAATACATAATGTCACGGCGACATTCAGAGTGGATAAGGATTTTCGATAAAGCAATGTGGAGTCTGCGAGAGGTCTTCCTGATATCATAGAGCTACAACGATATGCAAAGGGAACTGGGGGATACTTCTTGGCTTCGGTGTGACCAACAGAATGTTATAGTGACATACAGAAGGCAAAAATGCATATCGGTAGAACATAATGTGATCTACGGGACATCTCCCCGACTCGGATAAGTCACAGCGAAAGCGAAATACAAGGGCAGAGCGATTAACAAGTGAATTTCCTTCGGCATAGCTGCTGCATTGTCTCGCCGACTATCTCACTGGTGAAAAATAGAATTTCAAAATGCAAGGCCGACATGTTTCTGCTTGGATAACCGTTGCTGGCCGACTTGATTTGGAGCCCGATTTTTATGGATGGCTAACATGATTTTCAAATATGTTTTATTTTCAAATGCTTGTGTATAAATAAGCATTCTAGCAATTGTAATAGGGAGCTATTAGTTACTTTGATATACAGTAGGCATTTTCTGATGGATACATTAATATAGATTCATCAAATCAGAGATTAAGTTGCATATTTTCAAAGTGGAGGTATTTATGAAAGTCAATTAATGTTGTTGCACATTTTTGGTCTCAATTATCTATTGAATTTGATGAAAGTATGGCTAAGCTGTCTCCAAGATGGACTCTATCTGGTTGTTTAAATTTATATGACAAGTTTATATTTGATTTATCAGTGCATGTTTTTTGTACTTGTGTGACTGATTGATTGGTTCTTTCAAGTAAAGACTAAATCCTTTTAGCTAATCACAGTAATCAGAGAGGTTCAATTGGACTATTCAAGTAGAGCTTAGTAATCACAATTTTGCATGTTTATACAAGTTGTAAACATAATGTATGCTAGATAGTTTGAGTTTTCTCCAGAAAGTGTTGCTCATTTGATTTCATTTGACTCCACATACCCAATAAGGCACTAGTCTCTGCATTTTATCATTTATTGAATTCATTCATTCTCTTTACATCTTTTAAAATTGAGCATTTTAGAATCTAGACCAGAGTATTGTTACCGTTTTTAAGTTGAATTATTATTGTTCACTCCCATCTGCCTTTGTGAACAAGTTGTTATAAGAAGATTGATTACATATCAAGTCTGCATTATTCAGAGAGGTACACCCACCCAAGTTTTGCAGCACCTAAAGAGTAGAAGATTGAATTCTTCCAACCTTGTCTATTACCTTGAAGTGTATCAAGAGATTGGTAGCCTCTTGAGGTATCTTGCCTACGTTTTTGAGAGCTAACAAATTGGCGACTCTGCTGGGGAATACATTCAGAGTTAAAGCCTTAATCATAGAGTCGAGAACTTTGTATAGACTCTGCTGGGAATATGAAGCATTAAGTATTTTTTCATTTTTTTGACAAAAGTGAGTGGCGACTCTGACATAAATTTTGCAGCTGTTCATCATGAATGGAAGGTCTTAGTATAGGGGAGGTCATACTGGAGCTCCTGCTGGCAGAAGTAAGTGGACACATAAAGATGACAGAGCTGATAAAGGAAAGAGGATCAATGAGGACATGTGCATAACAGATAAAGGCAAAGCACCAAGAATACATTGTGAAACATATAATTGCTATGATACATGGAGAGATGATTCAAGTGCAGAGCCTTGTACCCCAGAAGATCAAAGAAATCCTTTCCCTTCTCTCGATCCTCGGAAACAGGCTGTGTCTGAAGCTAGAAAGAAGAAGGAATATGATCTAGAAATGCAGGGTGATCAGAATGAACCTATTGATCATGCATCTCCTCAAGAAGATTATGAATCTTTGAGTTTTGAAGAAATCAAGGTGTTGTTTGAATCCTAAAAAAAAGAAAGAAAAGAACAGGAAAAGGCTCAGATGATACAAGCAATAAAAGAATCCAAATTGTAGAAAGCACAAGTTATTGATCAGACAGCTGATTGCCCCACAAAGTATGTACCACCTCATAAGCAGGGTAGTCATGGTGCAAGGCCATCTAATCAATCGAATTCTTAGAACCATCAGGCTGGGAATCACTACAGGCAGCCAAGTCAGCTGCCTCATATTCCCACATAGCATACAAATGTGCATCTGCCTCCTGGTCAGCATCACGCCCCTCAGCATAATGCACAATACAATAATCCTATGCATTAGTATCAATATCCACCTATGCCTCCTCCTCACCAGTACGTATCAATGATCAGACAGTTTGATTTGGCAGGTTTTAATCTATGCCCTTACCCTATGGATAGCAGCTGGAGAGGTATGATTCCCAAGTTTGTAGGGAGCAATGCAGTCACTGTTGAATAACATCTAAGGAATTTCAATATTTCCATTCAAGACATAGGTATGCCACATGAAGATTTGCACATGAGGTTGTTTATGATGTCACTTATTGAAGATGCTAGGGAATGGTTTAACAGCTTGCCAACATATTCAATTAATTCTCTCCAAGCATTTCAAGACAAATTCTTAGAGAAATATGGGAATCAAAATGCTCTAGATGTAGCTCTTCATGAACTGGTGAGGATTCAGAAAAATCAAAATGATTCAATTTATGATTTCAACCAAAAATTCAACAAGTTGCATACTAAAGTACCTCCTGGATCGAGGTTGCCAGACTCTACTACATTGAGTATTTATTTAAGTGCATTCAATCCTAAGATAGGGTATGAACTGAGAAGTAGATCCCTAAGAGATTTGGCTAAAGCATAGAAAATTGCATTGACAATTGAAAATAACAGGAAGGCTGCTGGTATAACTAATAAAAGAGACAACCTGAGGCCTCCTCAGCAAAATAATTATCAGTATAGACAAGAGAATACATACAGAAATGAGAACAGAAATGAAAGGCCAAGGTTGCATGATATGACTTACAATACAGACTGGAAAGATGGGAAACCTGTGATAGCCAAGCCAAGAAATAAAGAGACTCCTGATCCATTAAACAAAAAGGGAACTTATATGGTGAGTAATAATTATTTCTGTGAAGTTTGTAATCAGCCACATTCTCCAGACTACTATGTTGTAGCTCAAAAGATGCAATAAGAGGGAATGTTAATGGAGGATAATGGAGAAGATCACAAAATTTAATTGACTTTAGATACTTTTTACCATGCTAAGGAAGGATATTCATCTTTAGAGGATGATGGCTATGAGTATGATGTTTCTAGTCAGAAGTATAATGTCCATATGGCTGAACATCAAATCTTTTACGATTCTGATGAAGACTACACAGAGCCACATCTTATTGAATCACTTGTTCGGTGCAATGTAAGGAGACTCACTAAAGATGAAATGGAGAAAATAATTGTTGCAGCAGTTGAGGATGCAAGGAGTAAATATTGGTTGAGAAACATAAAAGTGAATGAGCTAGATGGAGTTCCTGGGGGAATTTTTATAAAAGATCAAAAGACAACACAAGAAATTACAATTAGGCTAAGAAACAAGCAACATGATAAAATTGAACAAAAATCAGGCCAAAAGGAGGAAGTAAAAGAATTGAATAAAGAAATACAGATGCTTGACCAATCCAATAAAAAAGAAAAAGAAGAAAATAAAAGAGAAGCACCAAAATTAAAGAAGACTGCCAAGGTGGAGAGCTCCTCTTTTGATTTCACACAGGTGTTATCCCAGGTAAAAATATCTGTTCCACTACTTGAAATGATGAAAATTAAAGAATATAGGGATACTGTTGTTCAATTGATAACAAATGGAGAACATGTGAATGCTGAGAATAAATTAACTATTAAAGCAGTCAATAGGTAGGAGAAAATAAATAATTCTGAAGTCTACTTGAGTGATATATTATCGACTCCTCCCCAAGTTGATCCCTTCTTTACTACATTGCTTATTAATAATAAATTGTTCAGGAATTGCATGATAGATTTTGGTGCTGCTATAAATATTATGCCAGTAGGAGTAATGAAACAACTTAGCATGTGGGTTGATACATGTGAGGGGAAGTGCTATGCAATGGATAACAAACATGTACCTGTGGTAGGCATTATGTGAGGTGTTGAAGTCAAATTAGCTACTTATCCATAGGTGGCTTATAATATAGATATAACAGTAATTGATACTCCTCCTCAGTTTGGAATGTTTCTGTCAAGGCAATGGACAGTAGCAGTTGGAGGAAATGTCCAGTTTGATTTATCTTATGCTACAATTCTAGTGAATGGACAGGATGTCAAATTATATAGAGAACCAAGAATGCATCAGCTTGTTGACTGTGTACCTCAAGATCAGATTAATTGTTTCTGTGATGTTGATTTTGGAAGTTTTAAGGTTGAACTAGCTCAGCCAGAGTTAACCAATAGTGATCCAATTGAAAAGCATGTGGCACAAGGCTGCAATGAAGTATGGAAGATGTATTTTGATGGAGCATGCAGCTAGGAAGGTAATGGCACTGGGATTGTATTGGTTTCCCTTGAAGGTACTACTTTTAAATATTCATTCCTGTTAGTATTTGAATGTACAAACAATGTGGCAGAGTATGAAGCTTTATTGACTGGATTGAACCTAGCTGTGAAACACAAGATTAAGTTGCTGGCTATTTTGGGTGATTTTGAATTGGTTGTTTCACAAATTAAATCCAAATATGTAGCAAAGCACAAAAGATTAAAAAAATATAGGAATGTTGTATGGGATACAATTGAATTATTTGATGCCTTCTCAATTGAATGGATTGACAAGTCAAAGAATATAATGGATGATTTCTTAGCAAATGTGTCACTCAAAAGAGATGACATTACATTGGCTGGGGTATCACATATTGAGTTTAAAACAAGGCCTGATGTTCCCGATAATATTTATAACTGGCAAGTTTTTAATGATGATACTGACCTTTTGAAATTCCTCAATTATATAGATTAGTATAAGACAGGAAATTGGTTTTAATGCTTTTGTTGAAGAAGTGGATGGGAAGCAAACTGTGTTTGGAAAAGAGATATTGCAGCTCAAAACAAATAAATTACCCAAGGGTCTAGTGGCATTGGAGAGGTTGTATGATAGAAATGATAGATCTCTAATGAAACAAACACCAGTCAAAAGAGAAGATATTGAAGAAGTCAACTTGGGGACTGAGATAGCACCAAGAAAGGTATACATTGGAAAGAAGATCAGCCCTACAATTAGAATAATGTTGATTGATTTGTTGAAAAAATACAGGCATGTTTTTGCTTGGTCTTATGAAGATCTGAAAGCATACATGGAAGATTTATTTCAGCATGAAATACCACTGAAGCCAGATGTAAAACCTTTTAGACAAAATAAAAGACCTATAAATCCAACACTGGAGCCTAAAATGCAAGAGGAATTGATAAAGCTCAGGGATGGAGGAATTATCAAACCAATCAGACATTCAATGTGGGTTTCAAATCTGGTTCCTGTGAGAAAGAAGAATGGTGATATCAGATTATGTGTGGACTTTAGAAATCTGAACATGGCATCTCTCAAGGATAATTATCCTCTACCCAACATGGAAGCAATATTGCATAAGGTGACAGGCTGTGAGCTATTGTCCATGATGGATGGGTTCTCTGGGTATAATCAGGTTAAAGTCAAAGATTCTGAGCAATACAAGATAGCATTTACAACTCCTTAGGGAACATATGTATACATATGCCATTTGGTTTTGCCAATGCTGGAGTGACTTTCCAAAGAGCTATGGATGTAGCATTTGCTGATTTGATTAACACTATCATGGTGGTGTATCAAGATGACTTGACTTCTTATTCGAAGAAGGCTGAAGATCATGTGCAACATCTTGAAAAGGTATTTATTAAAGCTCTTAAATATGGTATTAATTTAAATCCAAAGAAATGTCATTTTGCAGTCACCGAGGGTAAGCTCTTGGGGCATATTATTTCAAAAGAGGAAATTAGAATAGATCCTGAGAGGGTTGAAACTATTGATAAAATTCCTATTCCTAAAACTGTCAAAGCAATACAATCTTTCTTTGGGAAAATTAATTTTGTCAGAAGATTTGTCTCTAATTTTGCTGAGATCATTAAGCCCATATCTAAAATGTTGAAGAAAGGACAAAATGGATTGGACTATTGATGCTTTGGATGCTTTTATGTCTATCAAAAGGGCTATCAAAGAGGCTCCTATTCTTAAGTCTCCAGATTTTACAAAGCTTTTTTAGATTTTTTCATTTGCCTCAATGCATACTATTGCTGCTATTATGCTACAAAAAATGAAGGTGGTTATGAACAACCTGTGTCTTTCTTTAGTAAATCATTACAGGGGTCTGAATTGAAGTATGACATAATGGAAAAATAGGCTTTTGTAATGGTAAAGGCCACAAAGGCATTCAGACCATATCTTGTTGGAGTGAAGGTGATTTCTTATGTCCCTCATGCTGCTATCAAAGATATTTTGACACAATCTGAAGTTACAGGGAAAAGATGCAGATGGATCAACAAGATTCAAGAAATTTTACATGGAGGTACAGATTACTAATCTGGTAAGAGGCCAAGGCTTGGCTAAACTGATGATAAAAACTAATATTGAGGCAAATCAGATTTGTAATGTTGAAGACGAGGCTGCAATTGCAAGTATTGAACATACTCCTTGGTATACTGATGTTATGCATTATCTTAAATATATGAAGTGTCTAGATGGATTGAGTGACAACCAAAAGAGAACTTTGAAGTTGCAGGCATCAAAGTATGTCTTCATGGATGGAGATCTATTTTGGAAAAACAAAGATGGCATATTATTATTATGTCTAGATGAATCACAGACCAAACATGTTTTGAAGGAAATGCATGAAGGAGTTGTGGAGGTTATTATTCAGCAAAGACAACTGTACACAAGATTCTCAGGGAAGGGTATTTTTGGCCAAAGGTTTTTAATGATTCCTTTACACATGTGATAAAATGTGAGGATTGCCAAAAGTTTTCTAGAAGATTGAAATATCAGGGTGCTTTGCCACTTCGACCTTTGCAGGCTGATGCCCCTTTTCATCAATGGGGAATTGATTTCATTGGAGAGATACAAGAGAAGTCAAGTGGAGGACATAGATGGATACTAGTTGCCACTGATTATTTTACAAAGTGGGTGGATGCAATCCCAACCAAGTAGGCTACAAGTAAAGTTGTAACAAATTTCTTGATGGACAACATTATCACCAGATTTGGTACACAATTGAGGATAATCACAGACAATGGGATGTGCTTCAAGTCGGATGAATTCAAAAGATTTTGTGATAGGTATGGCATTACTATTTCTTATGCAGCTCCTTATCATCCACAAGCCAATGGTTAGGCAGAGTCCAGCAATAAGAGTCTTTTGAAGATTATAAAGAGGATGTTGGGACAGAATAAGAAGGCTTAGGATTCAAAGTTAAAGCTAGCTGTGTGGGCTGATAGGGTCACTGTGAAAAGGGAAATTGGAAAATCTCCATTTGAATTAGTGTATGGAGTATAGGTTGGGTTGCCTCTGCAGAATTTGTTACCAGTCTACAAGTTTGTCTTGCAAGAATTTGGAAGTTCTTGAACCCATGGAAGACAATATGGAGCAACTTGTTGAACTGGATGAATTAAGGAGAGAGGCCCAAAGTCAAAACATGAAGCTGCAGGAACAAATGAATTATTTGTTTGACAAGAAGGAAAAGAATAGAAAATTTGAGGAAAATGATTTGGTGTTGATGTGGAATGCAAGGTGTCAGGAGAAAGGAAAGCATGAAAAATTTGAGGCTCTTTGGTTGGGACCTTTTGCTGTTGTTGGAAAGAAGGGTGAAGACTCATATTTTCTACAGAACATGGCTGGTGAAGATCAAGAATTGCTTGTTCATGGGAAATTCTTGAAGCTTTTCTTCTCTTGAGCAATACAGAGGAGTAAGGGTTGCCAGTGCATGGACAACTCTTGTCTATCCTCTTAAAAAGAAATTTCCATGCATAGTAGTTTTAGGTTTCCATCCACCTCCATTCCACTCTCATTCTCCATTCACTTCCATCTTGCATTCACTTTGCATTCACTTCCATTACCATTCATTCCATTGTTGCTCACTGGTTTATCATTTTGTGTCTGGTCTGCTCACCCAGGATTCTAGATCCTTGCAATGATCTGACTATCATTCATCCCCAGACGGAGCCACTATTGGAACTGTTAAAATCAGATGATTTTTGCATATTTTTCATATCCCCTGAGTCTGCATATGAGTATTTCCTTGTGCATATTTCCTTCATTTCATAATTTGTTTGCTCATATTTTGGCTCATATCTGACCCCTAAATCATCTATCTATGCGTTTTCCACATTTTGGTTCATATCGACATAGGTCTCCCATTGTCTCCCCGACCCACTACACTTTTTTGCTAATATCTTTTGTTTCAGGTGTTTTGGCGTGATGGCATTTAGGTCTCTCCAACCTATTTTTCTGCTGGTAAACGTCTGTTGCCTATCGGCAGGACGTTTATGTTGTTTCGACAACCGTGGTGGCTTCTATCGGCATTGGTCTTGGCAGTCAGGCTAGCATCTTGCTGAATTTTGGTTGTCTCGCTGACTTCACATGTGGGTTTCTTTTTGGCATGGCTATGGGTTATCGGTATCATATCTTGGTGAGCTCAACATGTTATACCAACTAGTGCATATGGAGATGTTTCGGCCAAGCTAAGGATTTTTGGCACAAGGTCTCGGCGAGTGACCTCTGGTCTCGCCGATGGAAAACATATAGATCCCTGTCGGCATAGGTGTTGCCTTGTCTCGGCTACGCGGGGATAATTGATGACCTTTGGTAAAGCATTGGATAATCTACAAGAGGTCCCCTTGAAAGTTGAATGCTATAGCGATATACATGGGGCATAAGGACACTATCGAAGAGAAATCTATAGTGTCTTGGCAAACAGGTATGAGCTCAGGCCCTTCGATGTAACAAGGGGAATTCTATGTAATGTCTCCCCGAGTTTGATATGTCTTGGTGAAGACAAGTGAAGGATGGCTTTCGGTGGGAAATACATAATGTCACGGCGACATTCAGAGTGGATAAGGATTTTTGGTAAAGCAATGTGGAGTCTGTGAGAAGTCTTCCCGATATCATAGAGCTACAATGATACGCAAAGGGAACTGGGGGATACTTCTTGGCTTCGGTGTGACCAATAGAATGTTATAGTGACATACAGAAGATGACAATGCATATTGGTAGAACATAATGTGATCTACGGGACATCTCCCCAACTCGGATAAGTCACAGCGAAAGTGAAATACAAGGGCAGAGCGATTAACGAGTGAATTGCCTTCAGCATAGCTGCTGCATTGTCTCACCAACTATCTCACTGGTGAAAAATAGAATTTCAAAATGCAAGGCCGACATGTTTCTACTTGGATAACCATTGCTGGCCGACTTGATTTGGAGCCCGATTTTTATGGACGGCTGACATGATTTTCAAATATGTTTTATTTTCAAATGGTTGTGTATAAATAAGCATTTTGGCAATTGTAATAGGGAGCTATCAGTTATTTCAATATACAATAGGTATTTCCTGATGGATACATTAATACAGATTCATCATATCAGAGATTAAGTTGCATGTTTTCAAAGTGAAGGTATTTATGAAAGTCAATTGATGTTGCTACACATTTTTGGTCTGAATTATCTGTTGAATTTGATGAAAGTATGGCTAAGCTGTCTCCAAGATGGACTCTTTCTGGTTGTTTAAATTTATATGACAAGTTTATATTCAATTTATCAGTGCATGTTTTCTATACTTGTGTGATTGATTGATTGGTTCTTTCAAGTAAAGACTAAATCCTTTTAGCTAATCACAGTAATCAAAGAGGTTCAATTGGACTATTCAAGTAGAGCTTAGTAATCACAGTTTTGCATGTTTATACAAGTTGTAAACAAAATATATGCCAGATAGTTTGAGTTTTCTCCAAAAAGTGTTTCTCATTTGATTTCATTTGACTCTGCATACCCAATAAGGCACTGGTCTTTACATTTTATCATTTATTGAATTCATTCATTCTCTTTACATCTTTTAAAATTGAGCATTTAGAATCTAGACCAGAGTATTGTTACCGTTTTCAAGTTGAATTATAATTGTTCACTCCCATCTGCCTTTGTGAACAAGTTGTTATAAGAAGATTGATTACAAGTCAAGTCTGCATTATTCAGAGAGGTACACCCACCCAGGTTTTGCAGCACCTAAAGAGTAGAAGGTTGAATTCTTCAAACCTTGTCTGTTACCCTGAAGTGTATCAAGAGATTGGCAGCCTCTTGAGGTATCTTGCCTATGTTTTTGAGAGCTAACAACAAGTATAGATCTATGATTGGTGGACTACTATATTTGACTGCTACTAGACCATATATTATGCATGAGGTCTATCTTGTGGCTAGATTTCAAGAAGATCTAAAGGAAGCACATGTTGCTGTAGTTAAAAGAATATTCAAATATTTGAACAGAACTCTGGATTATGGATTATGGTATCCTAAAGATACTAACTTTACACTTAGTGCATACATAGATGAAAATTGGGCTAGATGTGTACATGATAGAAAGAGTGCAAGTGGTTGTGAATTGTTTCTTGGATGCAGATTGGTGGCATGGTTGAGTAAGAAGAAAGATTTAGTCTCTTTGTCTATTGCTAAAGTTGAGTATATTACTATTGTATCTTGCTATACATGAGTTCTATGGATGGAAAATAAATTGAAAGACATCACAGTGTTATATGATGATCCCATTTCTATCTTTTGTGAGAATACAAGTGCAATTAAAATCTTGAAGAATCATGTGATGCTGTCAAAAAAGAAGCATGTATCTATCATATATCATTTATTGAGAGAGAAGGTCATGGAGTATGAAGTCAAGCTTGAGTATGTTCTAACAAAGGGTCATATTGTTGATATATTTACAAAGGATCTTCCTAAGGATACTTTTGAGTATCTCTAGGAGAAGTTAGGGGTTATTTCCCCTCCTTTCATAAACTAAGATGCATTTGGAGATCCATTAGTCTAGTGGATTCATGATTCTATCTTTTTGGATTGATGTTTTGGTGGCTACCTCTTAGGGGGAGTAGGTAGTTTCAAGTGTTGTCATTGTGAATATTTTGTTTTCATGTCAAAGGAAGATTCAATGAATATATATTTTTCATTTCCATTGATGTCAAAGGGTGAGAGAAAGCATATGAAAAGGAGAGAAAGCTAATGAAATAAAGTAGGTAATGAGGTAGATGGTCTTCTGAGGGGGAGAATAAAAAAGAAACATCTTGAGAAGTATATTCAAAACTAGTATGGTGTGTTTGATATTTTTTCACATCATGTGTTTCTATCAATGAAAAAGGGGGAGATTGTTGCAAGAATGGAAAAAGGAGTGAAAGTGTTTTCATTGATGTCAATTGGTCAACTATTTATCTACTAGTTGTTGTTGGCTATATATGTTGAGGATATTGAGAAAATGATATTAAAGAAAGATTATAGGTATTCATTTGTTATTCAGGATGATGATTAGGTACTTGTCCCTATGTTTGTGTAGTTCAAATATGTTGGTCATGGTCACTGAAGGTTGCTATATCTAGATTTTTGGCTATCGGTTCATTGTGATATTTGAGTTGTGTTCACTAGTTGTGAACTATGTTTTTCTATGCTCTGGCTAAGGTCCAAGAGAAAATTTGTTGGTCTATATTTCTCTTTAATGAAGTATTTTGACTTGTAGCTCTAGAGTTAAGATGTTCTGATTGCATTGAGCATATTTTTGGTTTCTAGAAGTTTTCAGCTTAATTTTTCTGTGTTTTATACTAGTTTAGCAGGCCATGTGTTAAGTACAATATTCAAAGTTGATGAAGTGTGTTGGATCTATTTTGGGTCTCAGTGAAGCATGTGTTTGGGTCATCCTCATTCTAATTTCACCCTAGGATGTTTTGGCCCTGACTTAACTTGAATTTGAAGTTGGATGGCCGACTTTGTATCTTTTTCAAGGTTGGAGATAGTATAAATACTGGATGAGATAGTAATGAAAAGTATACAAATTAAACGATGGAAGATAAGTGAAAGAGAAGATGTGAATTTGATGCTATTCAGAAAGTGTGTGTGAGTGAGTTGTGTGTGGTAGATTAGTGCAAAGCTTAATGTTGGGTTTCTAGATGTAGTGAGCAGAAGGAAAACTCTATCATTCAAGCAAGTTGATCAAGTTATTATGGTGGAATCCTTTGTTGCATTGGTATTTTTGTCTCTCTGTAACAAGTCTTCTTTGTCTTATTTGTATCTATGTGGCACTGAGCCCTCTGGGTTATAGCCATGTTGGACAGTGAGTCCTTTTTCTGGATAGTGAGTCCTTATCTCAGGCAGTGAGCCTTGTTTAAGGTAGTGAGCCTTTTGGTAATTAGTTTTGATATTCTCTATAGTGTGAGTTAATCCTCAACATGGTTTTTCCCTCATTGTTTTTTCCATGTAATTCTAGTTGTATTGTGTTTATGCATTGGATTTGAGTTTCTACATTGAAATTTGATGATTAATCATTTAAGTAGTTTAAGTATTAGTTACGGTAATTGAATTGAAGGTTAAAATAGATGACAATATATTCACCCCCTATCAGTTGTCCTATTCAACATGGTGTGGTTGGTCCCCCTACCTTACATTTTTTGTGAACCCAACATGAACTATTTTGGTTCTGTTTAGTGATGTTGAAGGGTCCTCTCCTCGTATCCTAGGAGTGTTGTGGGTGTGAGTGTTGTGAAGTATTTCACCTTGCAACCCAACATGAAACCCCTAGAGGCATAGTTGGAAGGTTTTGTAAGTGTTGCATAATGAAACCTTAATTGGGTCACTGTCCAATTGTGAAACCTTTGGGGGATCTATGCAAGTCCTATCTAGTATACATGATGACCTCTTTTTTGCACCTTCCCTTCCCATTTGCACAACCTACAAGTAATTTTCCTTTTATAACTTTCACCTTGCAAGAATTTTTGGTGGCTTATAATAGAGAACCATCTCCTCTATACATCCCTGTACGAATCAATAGGAACACTATGACCGATGTTCTTTTTGATCCCATGTGTTGAGTAAATGTCATTACTTAGGAGATTATGTTGATCAATTTCCTTAATAAAGATAGGTATGACACATATAAGAGAACCATCTATACACACAATAGACTTTTCGTACCTCCCCTTGGTTGTGTTACCTTGTCTATTTTAGTTGGACCTAAATTAGTGAACTTTCTTTTTTACATAATTCTAGGGTCTGAACTCTTCAAGGTGAAACTAGGTATTCCCTAGTTGGTTGCTATGAATGCAGTTCCCTTAGTTGTGCATAAATGTCTAAAATTCATACATGAGTTTACAATGTATGTAATCCATTATATTAGCCATAAACCACCGGTTGCATGTGGTAACTATTCACTCGATCACTTTTTTCCTACACCCGTGGGTTCACTTCCTCCTAGGAAAAAGCTCTTGTACCGAACCTATACAAAGTACAAGAGTGGGCGCTTAATTCCTAAGGTGGCATACCCTTCATCTCTCTATTCCATCTCACATAGGGCTTGCTTAAAAGCTTACAGTGATGCCACCTTGGCTTGGAGAAGGGAGGAAGAGAAGCATGCTCAAGGTTCTTCTTCCTCATCTTCTATTATCTTGCATGTCACTTCCTCTCACCCTATTGTAGCATCATTAGATTTTGTTACTAAGCATTGGATAGAGAATTTGATCGTGCCCACTTGGAAAAAACCCAAGCATCTAGCATTTGAGCTTCTCATTGTACCCATGGTGCCCAGGCCAATTGGGAATGGTAAGGGGAAGGCTTCCTATGGGGATTTGTCTATGTATTGACCTTTGTGGCCTCCTACTACTCCTACTCCCAACGTAGTGAATGGGAAGAGGCCCGCCACTAAGGTGTTAGAGTTGACTCCCCCTATTGTTGCTCCAACCTCCCCTCAATCTCTCCCTCCTGCTCCCATCCAGGAGTCTCTCCCTCCACCAAAAATGGTGGTGATGGACACTTTGATGGTTGAGCAGGAGCCATTTGTCCCATCTCGGCTCTCAGCCTCTAGCTCTTGGAGTTGCAAGAACAACCTTGAGTGTGAGAGCAAGCATCTTTGAAAGGGTTTGTTCACTCCAGAGTAGACCACTTTGAAAAGGAAATATGGGGATTCAACCGCCCTTGTTTTAGGGCCTACTATTGTGTCCTCCCTCTTGTGCCCTTTGCTTTAGTTCAATCAGCCTCAATGCTACTTTTGGCTCCTATTGTGAGAATAAATGCCCCTATCCCTAAAAAGGTGTAGATGTTTATTTCTCTTTCAGTCAAGCCACCTCTTTTGATGTCCCTCCTAGACATCCCACCATTCTCAAAGCTCATGGACATGTCAAATACCTCGGTGGTGTTCATCGTAGTTTTTTCATCCTCTACCCTTTTTTCCTTTTTTTGTGGGGTTCTTGCACCCTTCGACGAGGAGAAAGATGGAGGATGGCCCCTCTAGTTATGGGGGTCGAAATAGGAGCCCACCTTCTTCAAAGGGTTGTTCTGCATTAGCATGTGCCATCCTTGTGATAGAGAAAGTTTCAACATCTCTAGAGTTCATCACTACTCTCGAGTCACTCGGTGAGCCTAGCAATGAATCTTGAGCACCACTTCCCTCGTCTATTGAGGTAACATATGGAACTCCAACGAAGTGCATGTTTAATTCTTTGGACAAGGTCCTAGCCCTTTCAACAATCTTCATGAAGTTGTTGACTTTTTCCCCACAAGAACTAAGCGGAGGAGACCCCGAAGAGTCTCCTTCCTTGGCTCTTGTTGCAACGTGGTCATAGGGTTTCACCCTTGACATTCCAACCTTCCAAGCTTGTCTTCCTTCCTTGTATAATGATCTAGATTGGGAGGGCGATGACCTCTTGGCTGATGAGTGTTAGGGGGTACCTCTTCTTTATTTTTAGTGTAGTTTGTTTGTGTTTGTTTGTGTTCCCTCATGCTTTTGTTATGTGTTCCTGGATGACCCTTATCACCCTTGTAGGTTCTTGGATACAATAGTGATTATGTGTTATAAAACTTCCTCTATTTGTGGCATCATTATGTAACGTGTATTGATTTTTGACAATTGGGGACAATGCAATGTTTTGGGGGCATTTAGTCTTCCCTTCCATGTTGACCCAATTTTTAATTTTTAATTTGTTTTCTTGAGAATTCTTCACATGGTTTGATATAGTAGGGGGTTGATGATAGTTCATCTAAATACTATTATTATACTTATATTTATGAGCAGCTCTAACCTTGAACTATCAAATCACCCCTGTCCCTTGTGTGTTATGTCATTGTTTTACTTTCTTTGTATAGTTCTCTCTTCTTTTCTTGATTTGTGATGTTGTGGTGCTCATGTGTTGTCCCTCATATGTGTGAAAACATTACCATGGTTACATCTCGCTATGTTTCATGAGCCATAACATCACCTTTTTTTTCATTCTTTCTTTTCTCTCCTTAAGATGCCACGTGCCTTGTGATTGACATGCACCATCCTAGGAGGGATATCATGTCACTTAAATTTTCAGAAAATGCATTCGGTGGCCAACAAATCTTTTCTTGAAAATATTTTCAAAACTTTTTGAAAAATTGCATTCTCAATAAGGACCCCTAATGGAACGTGTTTCCTTCGTCATGGGTTCATAGAGAAAGAACATGAATAACTTTCCTTTGAGAAGGGAGAAAATTTTCCTATAAGAGAAGACTTGACCTTCCCCTCATGAGGGGGAATTTTCTGCCTTTCAAATTCCTTGAGGTGAACATATTTCAAAAGGATTCCTTGATGCTTGAATTGATTTATGAAAATTTTTGTTGCACTTTCAAACAACGCATCCCTTGAGTGGACTGCTTTCCTTTTGAAGGGTTCTCGAGGGACCACTTTGAAAAAATTTCCTTCAATTTTCTAACTATCTACATGACTATCTGCTTGTTTGATGTGGTTACCTTTTGATTTCTAACATGTTTTATCTATGGATTAACATGTTGCTTTGTAAGTGCACCTATGAAGCTATTTTTTAGTATGACTCTATAGAGTCCCCTTACATTAGGCTTCCTTTAGGAGAGAGTACCTGGGGGATATTGCAAGAATGGAAAGATGGAAGGTGTTGTCATTGATGTCAACTAGTCAGCTGGTTATCTACTAGTTGTTGTTGGTTGTATATGTCAAGGATATTGAGAAAATTGTAATAAAGATATGTTGTGGGTGTTTTGTGGTTACTCAGGGTTTTGGTCCATATTTTCTCCTATTGTTGTGTGGTTCAGATGTGTTGTTCAAGATTTTTAGAAGGTGCTATATTTAGATTTCTAGTTCCTAGTTCATTGTACAGTGTAAGTTGTGTTCACCAGTTGTGAACTATGGTTTTCTATGTTTCTTGTTGAGGTGTGGGAGAAATATTGTTGGTCCAAATTTCTATTTGATGAACTCTTATGATAATTGGTTCTAAATTTGAGTTTCCCTAATTGTATTGAAGTTAATTTTGGCATTTGGAAGTTTTTGCTTAATGGTTCTATTTTTTTTACATTGGTGTGGCTAACCTTGTGTGAAATACTCCTTTCGAGAATGATGATGCATGTTGAATCTATTTGAATCCCTATGAAGCATGTGTTTGGGTCACCCTCATTCTAATTCCACCCTAGGATGTTTTGGATATGTTTCAAAGTTGAAGATGGTATAAATGCAAGATGAGTTAGTAATTCAAAAGTATACAAGAGAAAACAAGAATCACAATAAGAGAAAGAGAAATTGTAGTTTGGTTTAAAACTGATTATATTTAGTAAGAGTGTGTGTTGAGAGTGTGGGAGATCAGTGCAAAGCTTAATGATGAGTTTCTAGATGCAATGAGTAAAAGGTGAAATCTATCATTCATGCAAGTTGATCGAGTGTCTATGGTGGAATCCTTTGTAGCATTGGGATTGTAGTCTATCTGTAACAAGTCTTCTTTATCTTCCTTGTATGTATGTTGTAGTGAGCCCTCTAGGTTTCATCCCTATTGGATAGTGAGTCCTTATTCCGGAAAGTAAGTCCATATTTTAGGCAGTGAACCTTTTTGTAATCGGGTTTGATATTCTCTATAGTGTGAGTTAATCCTCACCATGGTTTTTCCTTCATTGGGTTTTCCATGTAAATCTGGTGTTATTGTGTTTATGTGTTGGATTTGAGTTTCTGCATTGGCATTTGATGATTAATCATTTAAGCAGTATTAGTTCTAGTGATTGAATTAAAGGTTTATTTATGTCACAATTGATTCACCCCCCCTCTTCGTTGTCCTATTGAACAATTGGTATTAGAGCACAAGGTTCCTTGGTGAAGAGCTTAACCACTTGGGGAATTTATGAGATGGTTGGAAAAATGGTTTTTTATTATCTGAGGTTTGATGGAACTAACTATGGTATCTGGAAAGTATTCATGGAAGAATATCTGGAGTATTGTAGATATGATGTGGAGAAATATTGCAAAAATACTTACACTCGTCTTGCTAATGGTCTGAGTACACCTGAAGAAATCAAAGCACATGAAGTGAACAACAAAGCGAAGTTCATTTTGAAGAATAGTCTAGTACATTCTGAGTTGATTAAGGTTAAGAATTTGAAAATAACTAAGGAAGTCTGGGATGATTTGGAAAGAGCGCATGATGGTGATGAAAGAGTTAAAGAGGAAAAATTATAGAACTTGGAAACATAGTTTGATCTTCTACACATGTCTGAAGATGAGAATATTAAAGCTTATTTATAGAGATTGGATGAGATAGTGGATAGAATGAGAAGACTTGGTGCTACTATAGATGAAAACATGATTGTAAAGAAGATGCTTAGAACTCTTCCTAATGCTTACAGTGAGAAGGTGAGTGTTATTGAGAAGACTATAGATTATAAGACTATTACTAAGGATCTACTATTGGGATTCCTGACATCTTATGAGATGAGGAAGCCGAGTCTAAGAAATGGGTGCAAATCAGAGACTGCATTTAAAGCTACAAAAGCTAAAGATCTAGATGAGGAAAACTTTGATTAAATAGAAGCTAACTTTGTAAGAATAATGAGGAAAGGCTCTGGTAAGTATGAAGGAAAGTTTCCCTTTAAATGATTTAGCTGTGGAGAAATAGGTCATTATGCTGCTAAATTTCCAAAAAGAGCTAAAAGAAATAAATAAATATATGAGAAAGAAAAGAAAGGGAAGAAGATTAAAAGAGATTATTATGTGAATGAGAATGCTAGTATATGTGATGAGGATTTAAAATATGAAGATCCTGATGACAATGAATGCTTTTTCTTGGTGATTAAGGATGAACCTATTTTTGCTAATTCTTTAAGATAGGTAAAATAAAGCCCTCTAGAGAAGGAGAAAATTGAAGGTACAGGTATCTCTGCCTTGCATGCTAAACAAGAAAAAAGAAATGAGTAGTTGACAGTGGTTTTTCACATCACATGTTTGGTGATAAGAGTAAGTTTGTTAAGCTTGAAAAATATGATGGAGGCTTGGTTATCTTTGGAGATGATATTGGTGCTAAAATATGTGGGATAGGTTCTGTAGGTTTTGATGGTAAGCATCATACTAATGATGTCTACTATGTTAAGGGTTTAAGGAATAATTTGTTGAGTGTTGGTCAGATGTGTAGAAAAGGATATGATCTTGTGTTTAAGGATGAGAGATGTGAGATCTAGAAGATTGATTGCTATAGGAAAGAAATATGAAGGGAATATCTATCAACTTAAGGGTGTTGATGGATGATGTTTTATGACTCAAATTAATGATAGTTGGCTATGGCATAGGAGAATGTGTGACATGAATTTTGATAACTTGGAAAGGATTAGTGTTTTTCAAGATATGAGATATTTACTAAGAATTACAAATCCTATTAATGTTATTTGTAGGAATTGTCAGTTTGGAAAGTAAGCAAGAAATCATTACAGATCAAAGGAATAGTCCACAACTGAACTACTAGATTTAGTTCATACAGATCTTTGTGGTCATACAAGAGTAAGAAGTGTACTTGGTGAAAGGTACTTTATGCTTTTAATTCATGATTATTCTAGATATACATAGGTTACATTTCCTAGAGGGAAATCAGATGCATTAGATAGATTCAAGGCATTCAAAGCTATGGTTGAAAATGAAGTGAATTTGAAGATAAAATTCCTAAGGTCTGATAGAGGTGGAGAATTCACCTCCCATGAGTTTAAAATGTTTTGTGAAGTGCATGGAATAAAGAGATAGTTATTTTCCCCAAGAACTCCTTAGTAGAATGGAGTTGTTGAAAGAAAAAATAGAACAATTCAAGAGGCTGCTAGATCAATGATTACTGAAGCTAGTTTACCAGAAGTTTACTGCAAAGAAGCTATTCACATTGATGTTTATGTATTCAATCGATTTAAAGCAAGAGAAAACAGTAAAAATACTCCCTATGAGCTATGTAAAGGAAAGAATTCCTACTGTTAAATATTTCAAAGTATTTGGAAGCAAATGCTATATCAGAAGAGATGAGGAAACTTTGGGTAAGTTTGATGCAAAAAGTGATGAAGGCATTTTTCTGTGATATTCTACTGATAGCAAGGCATATAGATGTTTCAATAAAATACTAAGAAATATTGTAGAGAGCTCAAATGTGAATGTTGATGAGACAATGAAGAATCCTATTAATATTGATGGATACGTATCTGATGAGCATGATTGTGCAAGAATAGAAGAGATTGTGGAAGAACAGGAAAAAGATGAGCAAGGGAAGCTAGATGAACAAAATGAAATAGAAGAAGATGCTCTAGTGATGTCCCCTAAGACACCGAAATATGTACAGAAGAATCATTCAGAAAGAAAGATTATTGGAGACAAGAAAAAAGGTGTGTTGACCAGAAGTAGAGCTACTGCTGAAGTAAATCTATGTTTACTTTTTGAGATTGAACTGAAGACTATGTGAATCTTGTAAAGATGAACATTGGAAGGAGAACATGAAAGAATAACTTATGCAAATTCAGAAGAATCAAACTTGGGAACTAGTCCTAAGACTGATAGGAAAAAACATCATTGTATCAAAATGGGTATTCAAAAATAAGTTGAATGAAAATGGAGAAGTTGTTGGAAACAAAGCGAGGCTTGTGTGTAAAGGCTACTCACAAGTAGAAGGCATATATTTTTAGGAAATTTTTGCTCCAGTAGCAAGAATGGAAGCTATAAGAATGTTCTTGGAATTTTTGGCACATAAATACTTTAAGGTCTATCAGATGGATGTCAAGTTAGAATTTTTGAATGGTGAACTAGAAGAGGAAGTTTATATGGAACAACTAGAAGGATTTAAATTAACAGATCAACCAGATATGGTGTGCAAATTGAAGAAAGCTTTATGTGGGTTGAAGCAACCTCCTAGAGCATGCTATGTGAGGTTAGATAAGTATTTGATTCATCAAAGCTTTAACAAAGGTACGACGGATAGTAATTTGTACTTTAAGATTTAAAATGATAGAATCATGATTGTAGTATTATATGTTGATGACATTATATTTGGAGGAAATGAAAATATGTGCAAGAGGTTTGCAAAAGAAATGTAGAAAGAATTTGAAATGTCTATGTTTGGGGAGATGAATTTACTTCTTGGGCTACAAATTAATCTAACAAAGAAGGGAATTTTTATTTCATAGTCTAAGTATGTGAGAGAGATGTTGAAAAAGTTTGGGTTGGATGGTTCCAAACTAGTAAGTAAACCTATGGTGACTAGATGAAAATTGGGAAAAGCCAATGATTCACCTAAGTCTGATCAAAGCAAGTATAGATCTATGATTGAAAGACTATTGTATTTGACTACTACTAGACTAGATATCATGCATGATGTTTGACTTGTGGATAGATTTCACGAAGACCCTAAGGAAACACATGTTGCTACTATTAAAATAATTTTCATATATTTGAATGGCACTCTAGATTATGGGTTGTGGTATCCTAAAGATATAGATTTTACACTTAGTGCCTATACAGATGCAGAATGGGTTGGATGTGTAGATGATAGGAAAAGTACAAGTGGTGGTGCAATATTTCTTGGAAGCAAATTGGTGGCATGGTGGAGTAAGAAGCAAGATTCAGTCTCTTTATCTATTGTTGAAGTTGAGTATATTGTTGCTGCAACTTGTTGTACACAAGTTCTATGTATGAAACAAAAATTGAAAGATATCACAGTATTATATGATGACCCCATTTCTATTTTCTATGATAATACAAGTGTAATTAACATTTCAAAGAATCTTGTGATACACTCGAGGATGAAGCATATATCTATTAGATATAATTTCTTGAGGGAGAAGATCATGGAGAATGAAGTAAACCTTGAGTATGTTTTGATGAAGGACCATTTTTTTGATATTTTCATGAAGGCTCTTCCATAAGATACTTTTGAGTATCTTCGAGAGAAGTTGGGGGTTGTTGTCCCTCCTTTCTTGAACTAGATGCATATGGAGATGTATTAGTCCTATGGATCTATCTTTCTTCTGGGCTGATGGCTTGGTGGCTATGTCTCAAGGGGAGCAAGTAGTGTAGTGTATGAAAATGCATACCCTTGAATTTTCACACTTGTTTGGGCCTGCCTTGCTTTATTTATGCTTCTTTATGGCTTAATTGGTCCTATTTTGTGTCCACAAGCCCTATGGATTACATTTTTTTTTGGTTAATCCCAACATTCTCCAATTGATAAATGATAATTTAATGACTCCATCAGTGTGTTCCTAATTTTTGTGTCAGGACTAAAATTCCACCTAGGGAATATTTTTCCCCCAAGGCTCTCGGGACCCTAATTTTGAGATATCCTAATTGGGCCCCTTTTAGGTGTCTGTGCCACAAGTTTTTAGGACTTGGGATTAAGATGCCACCTAGGGAATATTATTCCTCCTTGAGTCATTTTTGGGATTTAATTTCAAATTCTACTGGGATCTAGCCTCCTTTATTTAATGAATTCATATGTTGGCTTGGTGTGATGTAATTTTAGGATATTAAGCATATATAAGTATAAATACAAGGTTCCTTCTCTCATTTTTCATCCTAAGAAATATATCAAGCATTCAAGAGTAGATTTATCAAGCATTTGGAGCCATTTCAAGATTCAAGCATCATATCAAAGAGCTTCTTGCATCATCTATGTTGTGCTAACATTTGTGATGTAGGTTTTTTATTCAAGAAAGCAATTCGAGTCCTATCTTTCAAGCATTCAAGATCCATATCCATTACAATCATTACACACAATTTTGTATAATTTATAAGGGTTTGGTGATTTTTAGCATTGCATGATGTTCATTGACCATTTCCTTCATTATTTCTATTTCATTTCAAGGTTTAATTACCAACAAGGGGTTTGACCAAGGAAAACCCCCATTCACTAACAAACAAGTTTTTCCATCTTGCATATTTGTGATTGAATATTTAGGTTGAAGACTTGAAGATCACTTGTAGTGAAAAGTTGCAAAATTTACAAAGTTGCATTACAAAGTTGGGGTGATCACACAAAGCTGGTTTACAATTTCTGGGAGATTATGTTTTTTGCTGAAATCACATATTTTTAGAAAATATAATGATTTAAGCCTTAAAAATTTCCATTTAAAGAATTCCAATTGAAGAGGGTTTGATAATACTACCTTATATCAAACCCCCTTGGATAGAACCCTGCTAGTTTTAAACCATACCTATAATAGAGTCTCCTTTACACCTATCAAAATGCTGATAAAAAACCACTTTTGATTTACCTTGTGGGGGATCAAATGAATTCATTTAAAATTTATTTTTAGTAAATATGTTGTCCTTATTATAAGCTTCCCAAAAAGTATAATTTTAAATAAATTTAATTTTATTATTATATTTATTTTTTATTTCTTGAGAATGTAGGCTTTTCACTGAAAATCAATCTCTCTATTCTACACATGTGGAAAAATAGAAGATTATATAAAAAAAAATGAAAAATATGAGTGCACGAGATATTGAAGTCCTTGATCCAAAAAAAAAATTGAGTTTCAATACATACAAAAAAAAGTTGTGTTATATAGTCCACCTATGCCTGAATTGTAATTGGTTTGACTTTGAAACTTAATTAAGGAAAAAATATTCAATAAAACACTATGAAACCAATTGGAAGCACTAGATATTATAGTTAAAAGTCTAAATTCCAAAAAAATGGAATTTTATCCTTCATGGAAAAAAAGTTATGTGTTATACGGTGAGCGTCAGTCCTTAAAAATGGTGTTTACTGAAAAAACTAGTTTTTGAAGGAGATGGAAAAAGAAGTGCAATCTAATTCCAAAAATTTTGAAAAAAATATATTTAGAATCTACAGAAAAAATGTCACAAATCACTAGTTTGCATCATCTTCAAATTCCTCATAGTTTAGCCACTATAGTTGTTTGAAAGTGAAGATTTAGTTAGAAAAAAAATAGTTCAATGTCCATTTCGGCCAAAAATTGTAAACTAGTATTGTGGGATCATCTATTGTCATCTTCATAGAAACTCACCTATAGGCTGAATCCAGAAGTTTCAAAACCCGAGATTGGAAAAGAAGCAAGTGAAAACCTTGGAGCTAAGGATCCTATTTAGAGTTTGTAGAAATTTAGAATGGGACTAGTATGCCATCTTGGGCATCTTAGTCCTCTTGAGCATATTTTTTAGAGATTCCTTCATATCTAATTCCAACATCTAAAGATTCCATATTTTCTGTGAAAAACAAAAATGGGACTTATACACCACTTTGTGTGTCTTAGTCCTCCACAACACTTTCTGGCAGCTTCTTTACATTTCTAGAATCCTCACATCTCCAGATTTCCTAGGTACACACATACTAACTTACTTTTTCATAATTTCATTATTTGCATCTCTCATTTAGCTTACATTTCTAGTTTTAGGTCATTTTGCATATCACATTGTGTTTCCAAATATTCTCTTTCCCAAGCATTTCTTTGGTGATGAACCCCTTGGAATTCAAAGAAACCCCTCCTAGGTCCTTCCTAATTGTGAATTGACTCACCTTGTGAGGTTGTTAGTCAATACGATTGGGACTCCTAGGACATTAGTGAATTATTAGTGGAGAAAAAGTGATATCTTTAGGTATCCATTTTTCTTCCCATCATTTTGGTGAACCAAACTTTTAAGCATTAATTTTTTTATTTGGAGTCCATTATAGTCCTTAGATCTAGATTGCATTCATTCTTACATTGCATCTTACATTAGTGAAAGTCCATCTAAGGTATCTTTCATTTTGCATTAGTGAAATTGCAATTACGGTTTCCTATATTTGTATTAGTGAAAGTGCATATAGGTTGCATTTTTACTTTATTGCATCATTTCATTTCATTAAAAAAATTGAAAAGTGCATTGTTCTTCATCTTCATTGCATTTAGAAAAAAATCTTCTTGCATTCGAAAGTGAAAAATATTGCATTCCATATTGCATTGAATTGCTTGTTCCTAGTTACTTTGTCTTCCACTTATTTGCACATTTTTCTATTTCTGAGCATCAATATCTTGCATAGGCAATCTGTAAACACTGTTGACATTCCATAATTCACTATTTTTTTGCAAAAAAACTCTACTAGGACTAAAACACCTTTTCTGGCATCGTAGTCCCTCTCAGGATTTTTTATTTAGAATTCTCTCTTGTTTGTTGTCTATTTCAACCTTTGAAACTTCATAATCTCATCAGGGGTACCAAGACGCCCTTCCTGGCATCTTAGTCTCTGTTGAATTTGATTCTCTAGTTTTTAGGATCTAAAATTTATTTTCTATGTTTCTATGGGTTGCTTTCTATTTTCAGTTTCAGTTTCCAAATTTGTTGTTATTCCAATTTCTTTCATTTCAAGTGTAATTGCAAGCATAGGATACTGTGTTCATTACATTTTTTGTGGTTTATCCCTTGTATGAGATGTTGTACTTGGTGTCCTACTACCAATATTGTGGTTAGAAAAAGTGTGAGACTCATGGCATCCCACGATAAGACACTCATTGTGGATCTTGGGTTATCAAGATCTCTTACTTCTAGTGTTGGCACTAGCTCACTAGGTATGTACCATACCTTTGACACCTCTTTTCCTATGCCTATCTTACCTACAATTGCTTTGTCAAGTTTCCAAACAATGGTTGATTATATTCCTCAAGAAAACATAATGAAAATGCATGTAGACTTATCTCATTTACAAGATAGCATAAGTACTGAAAACATTTCAAATACTATTATACTTGCCATAGATAACCTTCATCACATGATGGAAAGTGATGAGGGATTGGACGTTGTGCATAACATAACTCAAATATTTGGAAAAAATCTTCCTTCCACCACTAATGGTGCTCAAGCTTCAAACAATATGCAAAACCAAGGAGAAATTCAAACTCCTCCCTCTTCAACCATAACCTAAATTCCCACCTATATCAATCCTCAAATGACCACAACAATGCAACCAACTAGTAGCATCCTTCCCACCTTGAACAGTTCCACTAGTGCTCCTTCTACCTATGTGGCATCTAATCTTATATATCCTCCTATAATCAATCCATTCATTAGTCCTTCCAACACATACATACCACCACCATATTCATCTCCATCACACACTATAAGAAATGACCCTATCATTAACCACCTCTTACAAATCCCGTCATCTATCCAATGTCAAGTTTCTACCATAAATCAAAATAAAAATGGTCCACCTTCATACTATGTCAAGAGAAATCCATTGTCCTTGGAGATATTGAAAACTCCGGTGCCACAAGGTATAGAGATCCCTAGATTTGAGAAATATGAAGGAAAGGGAGATCTTGCTAATCATGTTAATGCCTTTACTACTTTGTGTAGTGACTTTATCTATGAAGAAAAATTTTGGCCAAATTTTTTTCCTGATCCTTGAAAGACATTGACTTGGATTGGTTTTTTGCATTATCGATAACTCAATTCATTGATTCAATGAACATGTTTCCTAAAATGACATTGGCTGATTTGATGAGATGCAAGAAAAATGAGGTTGAAAAATTCACTAACTTTATTTCACGCTACCAATCACTTTATTCCTAAATCAATGTGAAGATTCTTGATTTCCACCATCAAAAGATGTTCATAGAAAACTTACAAAGAAAGATAAGGGATAAGCTTGATGTGATGAAGTTCCCCTCCTTCATGCATTTATGCATTTCCCTTCAAAACTATTAAAATTCCCTAACTAGTAGTGAACCAAAAATGACCCCTACCCATCCCAAAAAAATGGAAGCCTCAAACCAAAACACTTACCAACCTTTTAGAAGACAAAGTAAAAGTTTCCTTTAACTAAATTCCACCTCTCACCCTACCCAACTAGTTGATACCCAAGTAGTTGCTATAAGGAAGTGTAATACTTATATCTTTGGGATTTTGCAAAGACAATTTACTCTATTACCTGACACACTTCACAACATTATGACCCGACTCTTAAACAAAAACATGCTTACCTAACCTCTTATTTGACCCCTTGACCCTAGCAAGCCATTACCTATGAGATTTAAACACAATTCCTATTTTTCTTTGTTGGCATATGGCTTTGGTAAATCATTTTTAGCTACTAGTGTTGTCATTGATGGCAACTAGAGTTAGTAGTATGGTCTATAGTTTAGAAGTAGTTCCTACCGGAAAGGAAAGTAGAAGACAGTATTCTACTAGTAGAATGCATGAAGAACAAAGTATCTGGTTGGTATGTTGATCTGAATACTTCACTGGATCATTATTTTTTTGTGTGGATCCCTAGGGAAGCTTGTCAAGCATGTATGCTACTTGTTTGATAAGTTTTATGATATTACATTGATCCATTAACGAGTTTGGAGATTCAATAGAATGATTTATTTCTTATTTTCTCATTATAGTGAACCTATTGTATATGGCATGTTCTGGATGTATGAGGAGTATGTGTTTAACTATTTCTTATGTTGGGAATTTTGGTTTGGGTCCCTACTATAGTCTAACCGACTTGTAGGGGTACATATTAATTCTAATTGGTGATTTGAGCCAACTTGTGGAAGAATATTATATTTTGTTGCAAGCTGACATATAGAAATAAAATTCTTGTTAGCGGATATATAAATGAGATTGATAATTCATTTTGCATGTGATGTATGAAGTGGTGAGAAGGTGTGTGTGTGAAAAAGTGCATAACAGATGCATGAGGTAATATCAAAGGATCTGTCGAGTGAATTTTTTTTGTGCAACAAAAGGGTTTTTCTAGGAGAGCAGAGTAGAAGTGAAAATTGGAAAAAAGGTCCAGAATCTATTTTATGTGCCTCATTGGAACTAAATCCAAGAATTTGTAGATGCTATTTGTGTGTGTGAAAATTAAGTGCATAAACGAATTAGAACCAGTTCAAACACACCAATAGAACATTATAACAAAAATAGAAACATAAAAGGAATAGAGAAGTGCAAACTCAGTATCCTGTTTCCGTTGTCGTCCTATCGTCCTCTATCTTTAGTGTTTTTGTAGATTCCAGCCTTGTGTTCTCAGATTAGTGGCTAGGCTCAACAAACTGTCTTCCTAAAGAACGAGATTTTGCTATGATATGAATGCATGATTAAGCTATGATAATGATTTTAGCTAAGAAACTTGAAATAAACATGATGCTATGATAAATGAATACTAAATGAATTAAATGCATAAACTCTACTTAATTGCCTATTACCAATGTTTGGATTCACACAGGTATTTATAGGACTTTCTGAATGATTCTGATTGGCTGTCTCGATTGACGGTTGTGATAATTCCTGGCAGATCAAACGGCTGAAGATAGATGAAATTGAAGGAGAAGATAGAAGAACCCTAGAAACAGATTTTTCTATTTTATTATGAAAGAGGAAAAAGAAGAGAAGATAAGAAAAAAGAAAGATTAAAAGCTGATAAATAATGAATTTAAAAATTCAATTATTTATTTGTGGAGGACATTCAGCTTTTCTTAATTAAATAAAAATATTTAATTAAGCTTTTAAAAGCAGAAGAAAGTTTGTGATAAGAAAAGAGCTTTAATCATGTTTTATTGAAAAAAGCAGAATATCTCATAATTAAATAATTTAATTATGATATGAGAAGATTGCACAATTAGGTTAAAATACCTAATTTTGGATTGGAAAGAAAACATAAGATATTTTTAATTAAATAAGATCTATTTAATTAAATCACTTTTATGAAATTAATTAAATGAAACATTTAATTAATTAGAAGAAGAATTAAAATAGAAGAAAGGGAAATATTTAAATTTAATTAAATCAAAGATTTAATTTAAATTCAAAGATGATAATTAATTTAAATAAATAGAATGTATTTATTTAATTGAGTGAGAGGACATATGAAAATAATTAAATAAAATAAATTTATTTAATTATGGAAGGAAAATGAATGAATGAACAATATAATTAAATTAGGTGTTTGTCATATGTAGAGGACTTTTAGAAAATTAATTAAATAATAAATATTTAATTAATTGCGGGATATATACATGACCAGTACATCGTATACATTTTGCCCCTCTTTGAAGTGATGTGTGAAACGCATTGCTTCAAAGAAAAATAAAAAAATTTTGCCCCTAATATGTTTCTGATTTTCGATATTGATGATGCCCCCTCGGGAGATAAATCACGGAAGAAGAAATTGATAAGGATTGAGGAACAGTGATTTAGCTCCTGATAGATAATGTGGTTGATGCCCCAGTGAAAAAGAAGATGAAAAATGGGAAATGCCACTACTGCCCATCCTGAAAAGACCCTTATAAGGTAAAAGGGGTAAAATGAGGTGTCATTTTCACCCTGTTGCTACAGTGAATTTTGAGCTCTGAGAGTGACTTGGCGAAATGGTGATCCCCGTGCACAGACATAGGTTCGAGCGAGCGTGACGGTATCAGAGACCAGCAGCGTATGGACCACCGGTGAGTGATTTGAAACCTCTAAGTTGTCAAATTTCGCATTTTTGATCGATATTGAATTGATTTAAAGTCGGACTGCAATTTTTTTGGAACGTTTTAGCGCATTTAGGTATAGTTTTAGCGCATTCAACAAATAGTGTAGCGCATCTAGGGTCTTCCATAGCGCATCTAGCAACAAGTCACAAACTGATCGTTTAGCGCATCCGACAGATAAAGTTGCGCATATAGGTCGAAATAGGCTAGGTCAGAGATTTAGCGCATCTAAGGCACAGAACTGCGCATTTAGGGTTTGGTCCAAAAATGTTAGAGTCGCGCATTTGATAGATAGAATAGCGCATCTGAGGTACAGAGTTGCGCATTCGGAGTTTTAGCGCATTTAGGAAACAGTGTTGCGCTTTTGAGAAAAACTTTGGCGCATATGGGTTTTTAGTGCATATGAGTAACAGAGTTGCGCATTTAGGAAATTTTTCCCCAGAATAGCCGTTTGCTGAAAAATAGTGATAAAAATTGCTTCTTTAGTCAATAGATAGATAAATTGTCGGATCATCATGTTGATAGGATAGAAATTTGAATAGAGAACTGATAACTTTGCTTTCCGCGATTGAAAAACAAAGAGTAGATGAGAAATTGATTGATTTGAATTTGATAACTTTGCTTCTCACGATTGAAAAACAAAGAGTAAACGTTGTGATAAATTTGCTTTCTGCGATAGAAAACAAATAGTAAAATAGAGATTTAAATTTGCATCCATGATTGAAATACAAACAGAAAAAGATATGTGTTCATAAATTTGCTTTCCTGAAAAGAAAAACAAATAGTAAATGATGATGGAGTAGATTGATTAGTCATGCTGATAGATTGATGTAGCACTTGATATAGATTATTGATATGTTATGTTGGGTGTTGTGATGTTTTTGGACAAAATAGGAGGCTTTCAAAAGCCTCCAGATCAGAGAGCGGTTCCCCTTGTGCTGGGAGCGGATAGGAGAGTTGACACCGGCCGAGTTACAGGTGATTGCAGATTGTGGATTGGGGCCACTGTTGACCATGCCGCGAGGTATTCGGGCCAACATGGGACTATTGACGGCCTTGGCTGAGAGATGGCATTCCGAGCATAACACCTTCCACCTGCCGACGGGTGAGATGAGTGTGACACCGGAGGACGTGTATCGGATTCTGGGGATTCCGGTGGTTGGAGCCCTTGTGGTTTATGACCACAAGGAGATCGGTGGGACAGAGGCATTACAATAGATATGCGGCGATCCTGGTATCTATGGGTACTGGATAGATTGGGAGGACTGTAATTATCGGCTCTAGTAAGCGGTATTGGCGGCTTATATGTTGGAGGGTTCGCTAGGCCCAGGACCATGGTCCAAAGAGGATTTCAAGTTGGGTGAGGGAGGATGCTAGAGTGGATGGTCACTCAGCCGCAGAGATTTGCCTGGGGGAGCTGTGTCTTGGCAGATATGTATCATGACCTTCATCGGATTGTATACAGAGGATCCACCAGCCTGGCGAGTGGAGTTACATTATTACAGATCTGGGCATGGGAGCACATTGCTATCACCAGACCACTGTGTACCAGGGCGAGACCAGCAGGGAGGCCGTACGTATATGCGTATTCTAGTGCAGTTGTCCAGTAGAGGCTGGGCAAGGTAGAGTACTGGCGGCGAGTGCTAGATGATGTAGATGTCGTGATATGGAGGCCATACACATACTGCGAGGCATGGGAGACGGATCAGTTAGAGATGTCGTTTGTGTGCAGACTGCAATACCTGATAGGGTGGACGCCCTTTATTATTGAG
>VDFB02000013.1:181694157-181710414 GCA_007258455.2 Sequoia sempervirens
TGAATAGGGTCTTTATTTATCCTTTCAATCCATTCCTTGAAGGCTTTCACTTCTTTACCCTCTTGTCCTAGTGTTTGGGGATCACAATCTTGTGCTAACATTTCAATAAAATCTTTATCTTTGTCAAGCAGCTTACTACATTTCTTGGTGACCTTTTCAAATCCTTCAATACATTGTGTCAATGTGTCACCTTCCCATTTCAAATGTTTCTTCCATTTTTTAGACAAAGGAACTTCTTGTTCTGAAATAATATTTTCTCTTATCAATTCTTGGACATTCGTTTGCATGAGAGTTTCAACATTTCTCCTTTTAACATCAACATGTTCCTAGCAAAACCTACATTCACCTTCAAATCTTCTAGATTTCTCAGACCAATGGTATGCTTCCTATACTTCCCTATTGCATCTATAATAGATTCTTCTACTTGCCTCACCCAATACTCAATCCATTCTTCAAATACATTCATTTTATGGTGAACTCTTGCAATTGCATCCACATATTCTTATGACATTAGTACTAGATTTTGGGGAAATTCAGTTTGTGCTTGACAAGATAGGGTTAATTAATTTATTAAATTTTACAGGCTAGTAACCCATTCTTTCAACTCTCTTTTCTTATTTTTATTCTTTTGCATCCTAGCAACTGTTGCATCTAAGTTCATCTTTATATCTTCTAGCTCTTGTGTCCAGGATAAATGTCCAAGATTGATACTTGTTACCTTATAATCCTTGGGCATTAGATCATGCCTATATTTATCAAATATAGGAGTAGCTATATGAATTTTTTTGTATCCATCCACATTCTTCTATATGACATGTTTGGCTTTAGCTCTATGCCTAGGCTTAAGAGTATGTACTTCTTGTATAAAACTATTAAGATCCAGAGACAATATTTCTACTTCCATTGGGGAATCCAATTCCCTAATCAACCAATTAGGTGCATCATCATTGTGCTCTACCTCTATAATAGTCATTTGTTCCTAGTTTCTAGTTGATTCAGGAACTTCTTCTCTTCAACTTTATTTGTTGCATCCTCTGAAATATGAATCTGTACAACAATTCTTGACATAGATTCTGGATTACTAGGGTTTGACATTGTCTATTCTGTTTGGAGACTTATATTTTCTTATCTAGCAAGGTGTTCAACATCAACTCCCGAGACGTCACTTTCTTTATATCCTATCACATCAGGATTTTCTTCAATTTCAAATTTATCACCTGAAACCTATTTAGCCTCTTCATTTTCAACTTCAACCTGATCCTCCTCTGATGTTTCAAGGACCTACAACTATTTATTATCATTTGGATCATTCCCAATTGAATATTGGGAATTGAAGGTATCTTCAATAACTGTTTCATCAATAGGATCCTACCCTGCAATCTCCCCTATTTCCATCTTGAGAACAACAGGGTTCCCAGCTTCTGAAGCAACTGTTCCATGTATGAATTCTTCTTCTTCAACATTATAGGAGTGGGCCCTATGTCTGTAATTTCTTCTACCATTGGTTGTACCATGGGTTTATCCTTAGACTTCTTTTCTTTTACCTTCTCCCACATGGCACCCCATTTATCCATCCATTATTTAATTTTGGCTTCATCTAACTCAGAAATTTCTTCCAAAACCACAAGAGTTCCTCCTAGTTCTTGTTTCATACTAGCCATCTTAATAGAATAGGGAGAAGTAAAGAATGATGCAACTCTTTGAGATGCAAACCTTGTTTTTGTACATATATTTTTTGTTTCCCCTACTTCTTCATCAATAGTAGGTTTAGTCCTTGGTTTTGTAGTAGAGGAAGATGCACCTTTAGGTTTTAGTTATGGTTTAACCTTACTTGACTCGACATCTTTTTTCTTATCAGTTGGCTTTACTAAAACTCCTTGGCTTGAAGCCTCAGGGGTTTTCTCTTCAATTCTTATACCAGCACCTATCTTAGTAGTCTTCCTCTTCTTAGTAGGTTCCCCACTCTCAAATGTAGTTTCATTTCTTTGTTTCCTTCTTTTATCTTTTGAGTATGTGGGTTCAATTCCTTTTTCACTTAAAACTTTACAAAAATCATTTATCTGATGTTGAGTGTTTAATATAACTAGTGCAAAGAATTCTTCAATTGATGTCATTTATTCGCCCTTGTAGTCTAGGTTTTGGATAGGTTCATCATACACCCTATCTTCATTGAAATATTTACTCAAAAATTTGCCATCATTCTTTTCCAACTGATCTAGAATATCATGAAGCATAATAATCCAAGAAGATTCTAGTGACAATCTTTCATATTTTCTTTTCCTTACTCTTTGCTCATCTTCAATATTTAGCCAATAATCCTCTAAGTGTTGGACATGAGAATGATAACCAGCTATTTTATTGGCAATATTCCATTTAGGATCATAATACATCCTCTCGAGTGGGAAATATTCAAAATTATATGTTTTCAATTCTTCTTCACAAAAGTTAGCTACCCCAATTGCACTCTATTTATAATTCCCTATCACAGTAGGAAATCTAGAGAAAGGCTACTTACGAGCATGGCTATAAAGAGCTTGACATGGATTTAACTGTCTCACCAATTCTAATAACATAATTTTTTTTGTAGAATACCTGGGCAGCATGAATGGTTGGCCATCAAACCTTTCCACTCTAATGTATGAGTAAGTGGGGAATTGAATGTACCAGCCTCCCATTGGTCTAATAACACTTTGTTCTTCCAAGGAAAACCTTTTGGATTTTTCACCTTCCATCATTTTGAAAAACTTAATGGAAAACACATCATTAACTATTCTATAAGGGTATGTGCAGGATCATGATGGGCCAAAAAGTGCTTAATGTAATTAGATTATGGTGGCTTCAATGACTTTTTTTTACCAAGTTAATTGATGAGAGAAGGGTTTTAAAGGAGATTCTCGACTTTTCCACCAATATAGAACCCATGCTTTACTTTGAATTTAATGAATAATTATTATTCATTTTTCTATTTAAAGATTATAGATAAAGTCTTGATTGATAGGATGATTAGAAAAAACATCTAAGCTTTCAGAAATGATATAACATTTTTTGAATCTAGGACATGCACCTCACAGTCTACTTTGCATATAGGATTAAAAAATTAAGTTTCAGCAGTTTTGACCAAGTTAAGGTGGTGAGACCTTACAAGGATTTCCTGAATTTTTTTAAGTGCCCAATAAAAAAATCATAATTAATTAATTTACTTACAAGGATACAAAAATATGCATCACATTGGGACATAGATTAGTCTATATCTAAAATCTTATAAAAATAATTATCGATTTTAATGGTTTAAGTTAGTTAGATAGACACCCTACTTCTTATTTTTCCACAGAGTTAAAGTACTAATTGCATTGAAATTTCAAATTTTCACCAAATAAGGATTTTTTTAAATAAACCTATTATTTTTGGAAACTTCCATTCAATTTTTCTCACTGATTCTATTTTTACATATTTTTTTAAATTAATATGAATAGCATTCAAATTTCATAGAAGTTTCAGCTCTGATTTTCTCAAATTTTTTTTGCCATAAGATATTTTTCATGATGAGTCACATACCCAATTATTTCTCTTTGTATCATAGGATGGTAGTTTGAGTAAATGATCATATAATTAAATATTTCCTGCTTCTCACCAAGTTCAATCTTTTCCAGCCTTGTTTTACTTTCCCTATGGGGCAGAGAATAAATCATATGAAGACCATATAAAACATCTAGTTTTGGAAATTCCTTATCTTTTCGCTAAATATGTCACCTAATAAATTTCTAATGCATTTTGCATAGGACTATCCATCAGTCTAGATATTATCAAAAATATCTAGGGTTTAAATTTATTGGCATCTCACAATCCAACTATCTTGCTTAGCATAGTTATAACATGTTGAACATCTTGGTTTAACATAGACCTTAGAATTACTTTGGTTTGTTTTGTAGTGAAGGCTCTTGACTGCATTTATTGTGTCATAATCTCCATGTTGTGCTCCTTGACACTTTGATAAGTTTTGGCCATTTCCCTCATATCAATGTTGTACATCTAAGTGAATATAGGGAGCCCAAATGTGTATGTAATTCCTTTCTCAGAGAGATCTACATAAATTCTTCCCTCCTCAATAATTATTTTGTTTGGGTCATAATGATTTATACATTCCATGACCAATTAAGAGGCCTCCATTGCTGGTGGAAACCCTCCTACTAAAAATAACCCATTTGCTATGACATTTCTAGTACACTAATAAGCATTTTCTTGTTGTACCCGAGTGTGAATTTCAACATCAGAAAACCACCCCATATGAGTATCTGTAACTACCATGCCAATTGGTATGGCTCGTGAACTGCAATATTTAAATTCATCTTCTATCTTTGCTTCAGAAGTACTCATTTCTGCTAGCGTGTTCTACATCTTCAAATGTGTTTCTTGTTTACAAGTTAGGGTTAAATTTAACCAAATTTTCCTATAAATTTATAAAAAAATTAGTTCACCTTTCAGTTAAATTCAAATAAAAAAGAATCAACATTTCAATTTTCAAAGGGAAATACCATTTTCGAGATTTTCATGTGTGAAAATAATTAACCAAATTTTAGTTATTTGAAACATACCTAGTTCTATTTGATGATGACAATTTCTTCAAAATGAAGCCTCAAAACCCTTAGCATTTGTGTTCTTAGTTTCTCAAAATGTACCTTTCCTTGCACGCTAGTATTATTTCATTCGTTAAATATCCTTTGCAAAGTTGTAGCATGACGTGAAGTGGAGTGTTATAGAAGCAATTGCATGCTTGAGGTGATTGCATGCTTGAGGTGATTCCAAGTATATGAGTAGTTCACCAACTTCATTAATTACCTATTATAATACATTAATTTCTTGAATAAAGGTGCAATCATTATGAATTAGGGTTCAAATTATGAATGCCTAGGTTTCTCCACAGGCTCACTACTAGAGGAGAAAGATAGTGCGAAGATCTTATGTGGCACTCTAGTGTCTCTTTGATTTTTTTTTGCAAGACAAAATGCCTTTAAGATACATGATCAATTATGATCACCAAGATTAAAACTTCTAGTACCAAAATTTTGAAAAGAATAATGGGGATAGGGGAACTTACCTCCAAGGTTTAAAGAAAACCAGAACAAAGAAGAGATTGAGAACTAGGTTCAAGAGATCAAAATAATTAAAAAAATTCATAACAAAACCTTTGGTTTCTGAGTTCGACTAAAAGATAATGAGACAACAACAATCAGACTCTGATAAAATAGAAAAGGGTACCACCAGGATAAAAAACTTTCAGATAATGACTTACTGGACAAGACTAGGACCAATTAAAGATACAACTTTCTTCGATTCAACTGCAACAACTCTAAGATTCCAATTTTTGGTAAAATATTAAAACTTCATGAAAAGACCGAAATACCAAATCTGGGAAAGAATAAGAATAAAGAAGATTAAGAAAAAATATAGAACCTACATTTACCAACCGAGAACAAATAGCAAAGCAAGCGGAGGCAAAAGGGAAAAGGAAAATAAAGGGTCCACATTTTCCAAAGGGGAAAAATGGGGCATGTGAGACCAAACAACAACTAGCAACCAACAAAACTAAAAAAAAAATAGAAAATCAATTTTGGATCTAACATTAGTGCACCAAATTTTTTTAGTCTTCTAATTATAAATCATTAGATCCTCAATCTGACATTCAAATTTCACTTCAATTAGCATGTAGTATTAAGTATTACTGAGCTCACGTGTGTGCAATTGATTATTTCTGCCATAGTAAACTTAGAACATAGCAATTATTTGCATTGACCTACATAACTTGAAAATTCCTTTTAAGCCAACTAGGGATAGAGCCTTGTTTCTAGTCAAGCATCCATAGCCCTAACAAGGTTATCTCTATAATTCCCCCAAACATAGCTATACTACCAGCTAGGCATCTACAGCCTCGATAGAGATATTTGGATAGCCTAAAGAGTTGATTTATTTATTTTTTCTTCTTTTGATATTTCTTTGATAGTTCATTTTTCAACTTGTAGACAATGAAGCCCACTATTAGCTTGGGAATTACAGTGGTAGAAAATGTAGTCTTTTAATTATTCACTCAAAGAAAATAACTATTATCCCAAATTTTTAGTAGAATGATTAAAAAATGTGTGTTTATAGCTCAACATCAATTGGATGATTCATACTAACTAGAGTATAAAGAATCAAACAATTCCCAAACTATTTATAAGGACTATTTTTGGTCAGGACACAAATAAAAATCCTAGAATTGATGTTTTATTACCCTAATCACCTTCAAAAGATACCAACCATGGTAAACTCCAATGACATGACACCCAAAAAGAAAACCAAAACAAAAGCAACAAAATACTATTTAAAAAAAACAACAAAACAAACATAAACAAACTATTTACAAAACTATTTACAAAAACTATTTACAAAAACTATTTACAAAACTATTTACAAAAACTATGACTAGAAATAATGCTTCAAAAACTGCCCATTGACAAGCAATGGGATATCTTCACTAGTAGAAGACTTCAGTCTATAGGTGCTATCACCTAGAATTTCAAAAATTTGACAAGGACTTATCCACAATTTGTCAAACTTACCATGATCACCTTTTCACTAATGGGCTTTGTTCCAATACAGGACCAAGTCATATATTCTAAAAGTTTTTAATCTAGCCCTTTTGTCAAACCATCTTTTTACTAAAAATTGATGTCTAGCAAAATGGTCTATAGCTTGAGTACATTTTTCATCTAGATGCATTAATTGTAACAACCAAGCTTCAATTTGATCGTCTAATCCAATATATTCATGGGCAAACTGCCAAGTAGGGATTTTCAAATTTATTGGTAATATGAGATCTACCCCATAAACTAGGTGATAAGGAGAATTCCCTAGCGTGGCTTTCATCCTAGTACGATATACCCAAAGGGTGAATTTTATCAAAGAATGTCATTCTCTAGGATTCTTTTCAATCAATTTTTTAATTATATCCAACATATTTTTATTTGATGATTCTGCTAATCCATTTCCCTATGGATAATAGTTAGATAAGAATTTTAATGTTATGCCATATTCAAATGCCTAATTGGAAAAATTTAATGAAGAAAAAGCGGGTCCATTATCACATACCAGTGCATACGGTACTCCAAACCTGGTAATGAGATTCTCTTTCAAAAAAATTATTACCACCTCTATGGTACATTGTTTGCTAGGACATGCTTATGTCCATCTGGTGAAGTAATTTGTAGTAGTTAATATAAACCTATGGCCCGCGGATGATGGAGGATTGATATTTCCAATGAAATCTAGTCGCCATTGTGAAAAAGGATGCATCTCCATCACTGGTTGTAATGGTTGAGCATTGAATCTTCCTTTTTCTGATGTAATTTGACATGTATAGCAGTGTTTCACATGTTCATATGCATCTTTAAAAATCATTGGCAAGTAATAACTGACTCTCAAAATGAAGTGTACAGTAGCTAAAGGTGCTCCTTGAGTTGTTCCAAACTTATCATGCAATTCCTGCAACACTTCATTCACTTATGTTCTATTCAAACATCTCAAATAAATTCATTCATTGTTTCTTTTGAATAAAGATCTTCCAGTGATCATATAACTTTGAAATTTTATCTTAAGAGCTCTCCTATCATTTCTTTGCATCTGATCAAGAAAAGTATGGCTAACTAGATAATGCCATATATCTGAATACCAGTGTTCTTGATCTTTTACATCCAAAGTGTATTGTTGACTAGAGATTTGTGGATCTATTTCTACAATAGATTTGACCAAAGGCTTTCTCGAAACCAATTTCATGGGTATGATTTCTAGATCGAACTCTTGTAGGATCATAACCCATTTAGCTCTTTTTTCTTTGAGCTCACTCTATGTTAATAACATTTTGAATGTAGAATCTAGAACAATACCTTTGACTATACTCGTGAGGATATAATGTCTAAATTTTTGTACTGCTTTGACCGAAGCAAAGGATTGTTTTTCAACATCTGTGTATCTCAATTCTTATTCTTTAAATGGAGCACTCATAAAAGCAACCAACTTTTCTTCTTTATTTTTTCCCTTCTGTGTTAGTACTGCTGCACAAGTATGACCAATAGCAAAAGAGTAAATATAAAAAGGTTTAACATAATCCAGACTTACCAATACTGGTGCTTCTATAATTGTAGTCTTTATGTTTTTTAAGGTGATCTTAGCTTCATTTGGCCACTCTATTTTTGCATCTTTATTCAACATATCATTGAGTGGTTTTACTATTTCAACAAATTCGGCAATAAATTTTTAGACAAAATTAATCTTACCAAAATATTATTTCAATTCTTTCTTACTTGCTGGGGGTTGTAGCATGAGCAGTGCACTCACTCTATTTGGTTCTATGTAAATACCTCTTTTAGAAATAATATGTCCTAGTAGTTTACCTTCAGTCACCCCGAAAATATATTTCTTAGGATTTAATGAAACTCCGTAAGTCTCACACTTTTTCAATATTGCTCTGAGATCTCAAACATGATCTCTTCTGTTCTTCAAAAATACTGTGAGGTCGTCCATGTAAATAATAATTCATTTTCCTATCAACTTGTGAAAAGCATAATCCATTTCCATCTGAAATGTAGCTCTAGCATTTATTAATCCAAATGGCATCCTTCTGTAAGCAAAATTTCCCCACAATGTGGTGAATGTTGTTTTCATCTGGTCTTCCCTCACCGCCATTACTTGATTATATCAAGAGAATCCAAAAAGGACATCATATGTTAACCATTGACTATTTTTAGCACTTCTTCTAGTGAAGGTAGTGGATAATTATCTTTCTCAAATGCCTTGTTAAGATTCTGAAAATCCACACACAACCGTATATCTCCATTCTTCTTCCTTATAGGCACTAGGTTTTCCACCCAAGTAGAGTGTCTGATAGGAAAAAATATTTTAGCTGATAAAATATTTTGGACTTCCTTTTGAATTAGTGGTTCTAAAAGTGCATTTACTGGACGTTTCTATTGGAAAGAATTTGCATCAAGTTTTAATGGTATTGTATGCATGATGATGGAAGTATCATAGGTTTTCAGATCTTCATATGTCAATGTTATAACATTCTAGTAATCTTTGAGTGCCTGAGTGATATTTGTCTTTTCTTCTTCAATACAAACCTTTCCTATGATCACATTCCTAGGATCTTCTTTAGTATGAAAATTGTATAACTCAAATTTTCCCCCATCACTTTGAGGAAAATATTTCTATCTAATTACCTGATCATTGTCAAACAATCGTTCTAATTCAATTATCCCTTTCAGAATATTATTATCTCTAACTTGAGCTAGTTCTTCATCTTGAATTTCATCATCAGGACGATCTATCTCTTCAATTATTTGTGCTTCAAAGATACAAAATTTAGTGATGAATTCCAATATATACTGATCATCTTCAAACACCTTCAAATTTGTAACATTATTGGGAACTGAAGGTAACCGTACTAGCTCAACTATAAATCTCCTCAAATCTAAGGCATATATAGGCTCTAAAGCACTAGCAATAGTAGCCAAAGAATAGGCTCTCTAATTAAATCTTCTTGGAATGTGAGTAATGTTGAATGCAAAAAAATATTTTATTAGATCCCACACTCTGTGTTGGTAATTAGGCAATTGCTTGTAGTGACAAACATATTGCTTTCAAATTTACTTAACTACTAATTCAGAGTTGCCAAACACTTTGAGAATTTTGACTTTCTTCTTGATTGTGAGGATCATGCCATGTATAAGGGCTTCGTATTCTGCCACATTATTAGTACATTGAAATTTCAATCGATAAGTAGCAAGAAAATATTTAGCTTGCAGGATGATTAGTTCAACTCCAATTCCAATTCCCTGTTTTAATTTGGATCCATCAAATTTAAGAATCCAGGCTTGATTGTCAGTAGCTTGTAACATACCATTCTTGAGTATCGTTGCATTACCTTTTTTGGTCTGTGTAACTTGAATTATGTCTTTATGTACTTCTGGTTTAGACCTTTCGATCTTGTCATGTTCTAGAAAGTACTAGTTTTTGATCATATGAATTGTTTCCAGACACATCATGCAACTATCTTTTGAATCTGTATCATTATGTAACCTACATCAATCCTGTAACAACAAACTTTTTAGTGAAATTTCAATTTTATTGCTCTTTCAAGCTTCTGTAACAATCTTCTTCCAAAATTTATATCATAAGGACTATTTTCATCTTCAGAAGAATCACAATCTAATTCAATTAAAACATCTATCCTGGGAGTTAGATGATTAGGTTTTTTAGCATTACATGTAAATACTTATATTTTAACTCCCAAACTTCATATTTTATATACTCTTGGTTCTACATCAATATATGGAACTTTTTTTTTCTAATTGTAATCAGTGATCATGTATTTCATATGTGGTTCTCTTTCAATTTTGATTTGATTAGGAAATCCTTTCCATGGTAGCCACATATGTGAAAAATTAGTGGCCATAGATCCACTCAAAGTTTTAGACCAGTCTCTGCTCAATAACATATCGTAAGTATCAGGTATCTCGACAACTTGAATGTCTATGTAATATTGAATTTTGGGATCCAACGCTAGTTGCATGTGAATATTAGTTAACTCTCCAACTACATTTACTTCAGTTTTATAGTGTTGAGTAACTTTCTTTAAAGAGATTTTCAGAGTTAATCCTAGCATCTAGCATATGGACAAAGGTATCACATTAGTAGATGCTCCTCCAAAGTCTGCTAAACAATTATGAAGATTCTTACCAAATATTCTCAACATGAGTAAAAATGGTAGGGATTCCAATTTTCCTTCATAAAAGCCTACTTGCACATTCGCTATATGAACGTTATTCTTATCTTTTTCCTTAGTATGATTATCTTTCACCTAAGATTCCTTAAATTTTCCTTCTTTTGAAAGATCTTCTAGAGTATTTAAGAAATCTTTCCTAATCAAAGGTGTTTTGAGCAACTCTGATAAAGAAAGGATGATTTTAACCTTCTTTTTTTCTTCCACTAAGTAGTTAGTCAAATTGTTTTGGTTAGTAGAATCTACTTTTCCACTTCGTGAAATATTTGATGAATTATAATGAGAGGTTACCTTAGGTAACCTTGGATTATTGTTTTATCTATCATCAGGTGGATCATTAATATTGTTAGGAAGGATTGATGTAGTTAATGGCCCTCTAAATTTACTTCCACCATTGTTGTTACTTCTCAGGTTATAATTATGTCCTTTTTGATACTGTTGAAAAGCATGAATCTCATCAACTTCATCTTGAGGTTCATTTTTGTCTCGATAAGGAAATGTATATGTTTCTAAAGTCATTGTTGAATTTTCTCCTTCATATTCATGAGTGTAACTTGTGACAACAATAGGTGGTTTATGATCCAGGAGGATCCAAAAACCTTAGAAATTTCATAGTCTCAGAATTAGATAGAAGTGGTCTCAGATTGAAGAGCTCATGACACGGTCCCAATGCAACTTGAATCATGTCAAAAGAGACTATATGCGAGAGATATGCTTAGTCAAACTTGGCCAACACATGGTCAAAGCTGGTCAAACAGAAAAATTGATGATCATGGAACATTTCTCTACTAGTTTCATCATGTAGAGCTCGACCAGAGCTTTCTGACGCAATTTGAACAGACCAAATCTGAGTTCATATATGAAAGTTATGACCGGTTAAAGTTTTGGTCAAACTTAGTCAAAATGATGATGTGGCATCACCAAAGCTCGACACTTGGCAGGACAGTGGCATATGACATGGTAGGACTAGTGAGTTGGCATAAATATGGATTAAACCATAATTATTAAAAGAAAAAAAAATGTATGGTTTAAAAAAGTAAAATAAGGAGGATTTAGTGGGATTTGATCCCTTAACCCATGCCTTAAAATCCTCTTGCCATACCAATTTTCATGATAAAAGGAAAAAATACTCCATATAAATAAATCTTTAAATAAGATTTAATTCCCCTAAATATAATGTCAACCTTAAAATATAACTATACGCCTAAAAATGAATAATGCCATAAAAACCAAATGTAAGTTGTAAAACCCCGGGAACATGAAAATATAAGGCTAAGACAAAATTGAAGGTTATTTTTGTTGAAGGGAGGTTATAAATGAATTGTAAAAGAGGGTATTTTGTTAAAAGGTAGTTAGTTTTTTTAAGAGGGTTATTGTTTTATTTGTTCATGGGGAGTTATTTATTAAATATGGAGGTTACACCCCATATAGCATATTTTTATGTATAAAAAGGGGGTGAAGGTTCTTAATTTTTCAACCAATTGATGTGAAAAATTTAGAGGGAATTTTGGAGGTGATTTCTTGACAAGAAATTCTCTTGAAGAGAATTAGTCATATAGGAAGATTATTCAAGCACGAAGACAGATTGTTTTTGTAATACTTTTCTATGTAATTAGGTTAAGAGGCAATTGAAGCTGAACCTAAGAAAGAAAGAGTACACTAGTGTCTTTAGGTGTAAAAGTAGAGACTATAAGAGATTTTATTCTAGGACTAAAGCTTGGGTGATGTACATAAGCAGTAATTGCTTGGCATCATTAATAAAGTAGTTCCTCATTGAGAAGCAAACTCGGAGACATAGCTCAAATTGAGCAAACTCTCGTGATCTCTCTTCTTCTCTTCTACCTTACAATTCTCTTCAATATTTGTTTCTTGAGTTTCCTAATTACAATTTTTATGTAACTACCTTATGCTTTATTAATTTTGGATAAAGGACAAGTGAATGCTAATTTCTGTAATTTCAATGGTTATAAGACATTTTCATGCAATTATGTTGGATTGGGAGAAATCTATGATTAGGATTTTAGTGCAATTATTTTGTAAACCTCTAATTATAGATCAAGTGGTATCAGAGCATTTTAACAGGAAAATTGCAAGTGGTGAATGTTAACCAGGTTGAAATTGAAGCAAGGAGAAGGTACACTTAAAGAATTTAATCTAGAGATCAGATCGAGGTGAGTCACTCAAAGATCAATCATGGCACAACCAGAAGAAGGAAAACCTCCTAGTTTTGAAATCTTTGATCATGAAGGAGTATTTCACAAAATGTTCCTAGACATGAAGATGATGATTGAAGAGTTGTACAAAGACCAACAAAGGTAAAAGGAAAGGAAAGCTAGGAAGGAGGAAGTTGAATCCTCATTGAAAGAAGACAAAGGTAAAGGATTAGGAGGTGGTGGTGACCCTCCTGAACCTACATCCCCATCCTCTTCATCTTCTTCATCATCTTCTTTTTTGTCTAACTCTTCTAAGAAGAAACAACTTGTACAGTCTAGATCTAATACGCCTTTGTTGAAACTTGATGTTAAATTTGATTTGTCAATCTATAATGGAAAATTGGATGCAGAGAAACTCAACAATTGGATCAAATGAGTTGAAGTTTATTGCAAGGTACAAAAGTTCACTAATGAAGCTTCAAAGATCCAGTTAGCCACTCTTTGCCTAGGAGGCACAATGCTAATCTAGTGGGAGAGTAAGATTTAGGAAGATATTAGCCGATACAGTAAAATAATTTCTTCTTGGTTTGAGTTTACAATTGCACTTAAAAACCAAATTTATCCATTAGGACACATGCAAAAAGAAATGATGAATTGGAAATCATTTAGGCAAGAGAAAGGACAAAGTGTTCAGGAATATGCATAGGAGTTTAGGAAAAGAGCTTTAATTTTGGGTATTCCATTGTACACAAGAAAATTTGTTAAAATACATAGGTGGATTACATGAGAGTTTGAAATATACCATACTTATGTTTAATCCAACTAACATTGATGAAGTTAGTGAGCAAGCTATCCATTTGGAAACAAGCTCAAGGAATAGCCATGACAATTTTTTGATGGAATCTAGTAAGCAGAAAGGAAGCAAGAAAGGGAAAGAGAAATCACAGCGAACAACTACTACAAAGAAAGAGGAAAAAAAGCCTTATTGCTCACACTATAAAAAGGAAGGGCACGAAGATGTGAAGTGTTGGAAACTGCATCCTAATCAGAAGCCAAAGTAGTTCAAGGATCGAAAGGGTAAGAAAAAATCCATAGCTATTGTGCAAGATCTCAGTTCAAGTTCTAATGATGAATCCAAGATTTCAATTGTGGGTATCAAAGGTAATACTCCTATTGTCAGTACTAGTTCCCATGCTTCTTCTATAAAGTGTAATGAAGTACCTATTGAAAGTAAAAGGAATGAGTTGTTTCATATAAGGGCTATTACAAAACAAAGTAAAATTGATACACTCATAGATAGTGGATCACAAGTGAATTTAATCTCTAAACAAGTTGTTAAGCAATTGGGATTAAAAACAACACCTCATCCTAAACCATATCCATTGGATTGGGTGCATGATAATTCTCGGTTACAAGTGTCAAGGCAATGTAAACTCTGACTTGCAATCACATCCAAGTTTGTAGATGAGGTAGAGTTAGATGTAATTCTGCTTGACATCTGTGGGATGGTTTTGGGAAGTCCTTATTTATATGATAGGAAGGCCATTTTCTATAGGGAACATAATAGGTATCATTTGTTTAAGGATGGAATTGAATACATGGTGAAAGCTCATCGCATGCAGAATGATAGATATGTTGTAAAAACAAGGCATATGAAGATGATTGTGAAGGCAAGCAATACATTAACCCTTATGTATGTAACAGCTACTGATACAAAGAATGGTGATTCTAATCATGATAAGGTGTCACAGATAGCACAGTGTGAGGATCAATTACAAGCAGAGTCGGGCCTTCAGCCAAAGGTGGTAAAAGGGGGTTTGAATATTTCATTTTCTAATGATGTTCCTATTCAAGAGATCTAGAATTTTGATACTTTTTCTTCTGCATCATTTAATTCAGTCTTGTTGTTTGCTATTTTTCTAGTTAGCTCTATGTGGATGGTGGATAAGACAATGAATATTGGTGAATATACAGTTGATTGTGCTATCTCATTTTTCATCTTCTTTGTGATGAGTCAGATGTTCAGAATTCCAATAGGGTGGATAGATGATACTGGCAAGTGAGGTAACAATTCCCTCACTTAAATGTTGTATAAAATTAGACTTTTGGTGGTCCAAAAGCTTCTCAATTGGGAGGAATGATCCAGGAGGATCTAGAAACCTCAAAAATTTCACAATATCATAATCAGATGGAAGTGGTCTCAGATTGAAGAGCTTGCAATATGGTCCTAATGCAACTTGAATCATGTCAAAAGGAGACCATATACGAGAGATATGGTCAATTAAATTTGGTCAACACGTGGTGAAAGCTGGTCAAATGGAAAAATTTATGATCATGGAACATTTCTCTACCAATTTCATCATGTAGAGCTCAATGAGAGCTTTTCGACACATTTTGAACATATCAAATTTGAGTCTGTATGTGAAAGTTATGACCAGTTAAAGTTTTGGTCAAACTTAGTCAAAATGATGATGTGGCATCACCAAAGATTGACACTTGGCAAGACAGTGGCATATGACATGGCAGGAGTAGTGAGTTGGCATAAATATGGATTAAGCAGAAATTATTAAGGAAAAAAAAATGTATGGTTTAAAAAGTAAAAATAAGGAGGATTTAGTTAGTTGATCATAACCGTTACCTTAGAATTCCTCTTCCATACAATTTTTTCATGATAAAGGAATCGCTTTGTATACATAAATCTTTAAATAAGATTTAATTCCCATAAATGGCATTTCAGCAGCAAATATAAACTATACCTCTAAAATGAATAATGCCATAAAAACCAAATGTAAGTTTATAAGACCTCAAGAACATGAAAATAGAGGCCAAGACAAAATTGAAGTTATTTTTGTTAAAGGGAGGTTATAAACGAATTGTAAAAGAGGGAGTTTTGTTAAAAGGGCGTTATTTTGTTTAAGATGGTTATTGTTTTATTTGTTCATGGGGAGTTATTTATTAAATATGAAGGTTACACCCCATATAACATATTTTTATGTATAAAAAGGGGGTGTAGGTTCTTAATTGTTTAACCAAGTGATGTGAAAAATTTAGAGGGATTTTTGGAGGTGATTTCTTGAAAAGAAAATATATTGAAGAGAATTAGTCATTTAGGAGGATTATTCAAGCACAAAGACAAATTGTTTTTGTAATACTTTTCTATGTAATTGGGTTAAGATGTAATTGAAGTCGGACCCTAGAAAGGAAGAGTATGCCAATGTCTTCAGGTGTAAAGTAGAGACTGTAAGAGATTTTATTGTAGGACTAAATTTTGGGTGATGTATATAATCTGTA
>VDFB02000013.1:181710514-181850683 GCA_007258455.2 Sequoia sempervirens
ATTGGTGAATATATAGTTGATTGTGCTATCTCATTTTTCATCTTCTTTGTGATGAGTCAGATGTTCAGAATTCCAACAGGGTGGATAGATGATACTGGCAAGTGAGGTAACAATTCCCTCACTTAAATGTTGTATAAAATTAGACTTTTGGTGGTCCAAAAGCTTCTCAATTGGGAGGAATGATCTAGGAGGATCCAGAAACCTTAGAAATTTCACAATATCATAATTAGATGGAAGTGGTCTCAGATTGAAGAGCTTGCAACATGGTCCTGATGCAACTTGAATCATGTCAAAAGGAGACCATATATGAGAGATATGGTCAATTAAATTTGGTCAACACGTGGTGAAAGCTTGTCAAATGGAAAAATTTATGATCATGGAACATTTCTCTACCAATTTCATCATGTAGAGCTCAATGAGAGCTTTTCGACACATTTTGAACGGATCAAATTTGAGTCCGTATGTGAAAGTTATGACCGGATAAAGTTTTGGTCAAACTTAGTCAAAATGATGATGTGGCATCACCAAAGATTGACACTTGGCAGGACAGTGGCATATGTCATGGCAGGAGTAGTGAGTTGGCATAAATATGGATTATCAACACCTTTAGATAGCACTAATCCTTCCAATGAAAGATCCACGTCGAAAGTGAATTTAGTTGATCTTGCAATGAATAATTGGTGTAGAATTAGTGCTATTTAAAGGTGTTGATTCTTTCTTGATTTTGTGAGAAGAAAGAATTTCTATTGGAATGCAACTTTGTGATAGCTAGACTAGGCTGAGGGACTAAAGCTTGACTATTTCCCGGTTGAAAAAAATTACCCTAAGGGAATGTCCCATTCTGGACCACTGAAGGATAAACATTAGGAGTCATGGAATCATTTAAAGAGACTCCATTTACACTCGGGATAGGATAATTATTCAATCCATTTTTTCCATTTGCAGATGATCCATTTCCATGGTGTTTCATTTCTAAATTAACACTTACAACTTCAACATAGGCTTTGAGTAGAGTAGTAGGAGGATTTTCCCTTCGCTTTACAAACATAGCAGTTAAAGGATCTACTGATGTATAATAAACTACAATAGTAGACAAATTATCGACTATGTAAGGTTCCTATAGCCTTGAATAATCCTTTTGGAATCTATCATTAAAAGCAATTATAGGTTCTCCTTCGAACCTCTTGAATTGAAAAAATTGATGATACAACAAAGTGGGGTCAATATGTGTTCTAAATTTTTCCAAAAATTGACTTTCCATATCTTGCCATGATCTGATACAATTATGAGGTAGGTTGATATACAACTGATAAACTTCATCGCTTAAGGTGTACGGGAACAACCTACATACATCTTCATGTTGATTTCTTTCTCTAAAACATGTGTCCTTAAAGATACTAATATGCTATTCCAAATCTTTGTGAAGGTAATATTTGGGACATAATTTATCAAGATTTTTTGGTAGATCATTGTACATAGAAAATTGAATTGCTCACTCTATGTTAAAGAAGTTCATCGCTATGTGGAGCAGTGGTGGTATAACAGTAGTCAAATTTTGAGAATTTACAATTACACTTCTAAACTTTTGAGGTCTAGATGACGTTTGACCACTAAGCTCGACTAAAGTCACATAAGGATCACCAAATCAAGATCTAGTCACTATGGAAATCTAGTTTAAAACCTAACGAAGCCAAAACAACAATAATACGGCCCTCCTAGCACCAGTTCCTATTGAAAATTATGTCACTCACAACAATGCAGATAAATTATTCATAGACAATCCATGAATAGACTATCCTTCTTGAAATATATTAACTAGAGGAAACCTAAGGGTGTCCGTATGATAGGAAAAAGGTTGACTTAGTTCAATACCAAGTCTCTAGTAGTCAAGTCATGACCGTACTAGGTTCACTCCAAGGTATGATGTGATATTGCTATTAATCTCAAGGGGAATATGATTGTCTCTAATTTCATTAAGAATCATAAGCATTCTACGGAAGATTTCCAATTCAATCATTACATAACATTATAAAATTGAAAGATTTGAAATAATATTTCATGAACATCCACAATTTTTTGCTATCACTTGAGTAGATTTAGCTTTAAGCATTCAACAATTTCATAGAAAATGAAATATTTTCAATAAATTTCCATCTATTTGTCTATTTTTTGGAACATTTTCAAGAATTTAAATATCTATTCTAAGATAAAGCATAAAAAATAAGAAAAATTAAAATTTCTCCCGGTTATTCTCCATGCATGCCCCAAAGAGTTAATCAAATAAAAGAAAACTGTTTTATACTTCACCAAATTGCTTCACAACTACATATAAAATGGTGTGAGCTTTTAAAGAGAGGGGTTTTAGCTTGGACACCGAGTAGGTTCTACATGCACCCTTAAACGATGCAACACATAGTCTTGTTCGACTGAACTAACAAAACTAGCTACAAAGATTCATGAGATAGGTAGCTATCAAATTGGTTTTAATATTATTAAATTCTACATGCATACAAGTTTTTAGATCAAAATGATTAAGAAAATAGGGAAAAAGAATAAAACTTAGAGAAGTTTTGGCTCTTCAGTCATCCACAAATTCTAAACTTAAAATAAAAATAAAGCAATAAACGACCTTATATAGGAACAAGGCCGCAAAATTTCAAACTTAAAGTTTATCCAGAGAATCAGAAACAACAAATCAAAATGTAGCACATGGCATACAACAGCTGTCATCAAAATCTTCTAGATGAAGTCAAAGCTTTGACTTCTTTGGCAACAACACTTTTCACTTTTGAACTCTGGTATGCAATACTCTGCATAAATCAAGGTTATCAACATCCTTTAGAATACTAGATAGGAAACATCCATTGGCATCAGGAACAACCTACAAAAATCAATTGTAACAAAAACATTACAGTGACACTTCCAGTATGATCTGATATTTGGTACTTCCTTTTATCATTGAGGGCTCGAGCTCTAGGATCTTTTCTTCACTTTTCTTCAATTGATATTCTTGGAAAGTATTCAATATTTTTTGCATATGCTCTTTTCAAATCCCTTGTACTACCTTCCAACTAAACTTGAGCCTAGTCTATTCTTCGAATATCTGGAGTATACTAGCATTCCTTTGTACTTTCTCTACTTCATATCTACCTATAGTGTTCCTGCATCGTATGATTTCATCAATGACCTCTCAGGTTAACAACTGAACATGGTCTTTATTTATCCTTTCAACCCATTCCTTGAAGGATTTCACTTCTTTACCCTCTTTCCCTAGTGTTTTGGGATCACAATCTTGATGTGCTAACATTTCAATAAAAAAATTATCCTTGTCAAGCAGCTTATTATATTTCTCAGTGAATTTTTCAAATCCTTCAATACATTGTGTCAGTGTGCCACCTTCCCATATCAAATGTTTCTTCCATTTTTTAGGAAATGGAAATTCTTGTTCTGAAATTATATTTTCTCTTATCAATTCTTGGACATCCATTTGCATGAGAGTTTCAACATTTCACCTTTCAAAATCAACCTGTTCCAGGAGAAACCTACGTTCACCTTCAAATCTTCTATATTTCTCAGACCAATGGTATGCTTCCTTATACTTCCCTATTGCATCTGTAATAGATTCTTCTCCTTTCCTCACCCAATACTCAATCCATTCTTCAAATACATTCATTTTATGGTGGACTACTACAATTGCATCCACTTGTTCTTGCGACATTAGTACTAGATATTGGGTCAATTCAATTTGTGCTTGACCAGATAGGCTTAATGACTTTATAAAATTTTCAAGGCTGGTAACCCATTCTTTCAACTCTCTTTTCTTCCTTTTTATTCTTCTACACCTTGACAACTATTGCATCTAAATTCATCTTTATTTCTTCTATCTCTTCTATCCAGGATGATTTTCCAAGATTGAAACTTATTACCTTATACTCCTTGGGTGTTATCTCATGTCTATCTTTATTAGATATAGGAGTAGCTATATGAATTTTTCTGTCTCCATCTACATTATTTTGTATGACATGTTTCGCTTTAGCTCTACGCCTAGGCTTAGGAGTATCTACTTCGTGTATAAATCTGTTAAGATCCAGAGGCACTATTTCTACTTCCATAAGGGAAGCTAATTCCCTGATCAACCAATAAGGTGTGTCATCATTGTGCTCTACCTTTGTAACATTCCTTTGTTCATGGTTTCTAGTTGATTCAGGAACTTCTTCACTTCTTCAACTTTATTTGTTGCGTGTTCTGGAATAGGAATCTCTTCAGTAATTTTTGGCATAGATTTTTGATTACTAGGATTTGACACTCTCTTCTATTTGAAGACTTATATTTTCCTTACTAGCCAGGTGTTCAACATCAGCTCCTAGGATGTCACTTTTCTTTTATCTTGTCACATTAGTATTTTCATCAATTTCAACTTTATCACTTTAAATGTGTGTAGTTTCTTTATTTTCAATTTTAACCCGGTCCTCCTATGACTTTTCAAAGACCTACGGCTATTTATTATCATTTGAATCATTCCCAAGTGAAAATTGGGAATCAAAGGTATCTTCAATAACTATTTCATCAATAGGACCCTTCCCTATAGTCTCCCCTATTTCCATCTCAACAACATCAGGGTTCCTAGCTTCTGAAGCAAGTGTTCCTTGTATGAATTCATCTTCTTCAACTTTTATAGGAGTGGACCCTATGTCTGGAATTTCTTCTACCATTGGCAGTACTATGGGTTTATCCTTAGAATTCTTTTCTTTTACCTTCTCCCACATGGAACCCCATTTATCCATCTGTTCTTTGATTATGGCTTCATCTACCTCAAAAATTTCTTCCAAAACCATAGGAGTTCCTCCTAGTGCATGTTTCTTACTAGCCATATTAACAGAAGGGGGAGAAGTAAACAATGTTGTAGCTCTTTGAGATGTAGAACTTGTTTGTGTACAAATATTTTTTGTTGCCTCTGCTTCTTGATCAATAGTAGGTTCAGTCCTTGGTTTTGCTATAGAGGAAGATGCACCTTTAGGTTTTATTTCTGGTTTAAATTTACTTGACTCAACATCTTTTTTCTTATTAGTTGGCTTTAGTGAAACTCCTTTTCTTGAAGCCTCAGGGGTTTTCTCTTCAATTCTTATACCAATAGATTTCTTACTAGTCCTCCTCTTCTTCTTAGTAGGTTCCCCACTCTCAAATTATATTTCATTTCTTTATTTCCTTATTTTATCTTGTGATTATGTGGGTTCAATTCCTTTTTCACTTAAAACTTTACAAAAATCATTTATCCAATGTTGAGTATTTAATATAACTGGTGTAGAAAATTCTTCAATTGATGTCATTTCCTCACCCTTGTAGTCTAGGTCTGGGATAGGTTCATCATACACCCTATCTTCACTATGAGCTTTACTCAACACTCGACCATCATCCTTTTCCAACTAATTTAGAATATCATGAAGCATAAGAATTGAAGTAGATTCTAGTGAGAATCTTTCATATTTTCTTCTCCTTACTCTATTCTCATCTTCACAATTTAGCCAATAATCATCTAGGTGTTGGACATGAGCATGATAACCAACTATGTTCTTGGAAATATTCCCTTTAGGGTCATAATACATCCTCTCGATTGGGAAATATTCAAAATTATATGTTTTCAATTCTTCTTCACACAAGTCAGCTGCCCTAATTGCACTGCATTTATAATTCCCTATCACAATAGGAAATCTAAAGGAAGCCTTCTTATGAGCATAGCTATAAAGAGCTTGACACAGCTTTAACTGTCTCACCAATTCTAATAACACTATTTTTTTGTAGGATACCTAGGCAACATGAATGGATGTCCATCAAACCCTTCCACTCTAATGTATGAGTAAGTGCGGAACTGAATGTACCAGCCTCCCATCAGTCTAATAACACTTTGTGCTTCCAAGGACAATCTTTTGGCTTTGTCACCTTCCATCATTCTAACTAGCCTAATGGAAGACACATCATTAAATTTTCTATAATGCTCTTTGTACACATGGATAGTGATTTGGGGTAAATGAGCATATATTAAACTATTTCCTACTTCTCTACCCAAAGTTCCAATTTTTTTCAACCCTTTTTTACTTTCCCTTACGACAAAGGAATAAATCACATATGAAGACATAAAAACATCCGGTTTTGGGAAATTCCTTTATCTGTTCTTACAATATGTCACTAATAAACTTTCCCCAATGCATTTGCATGAGACTATCCATCAGTCTGGATATTATCACAAACATCCATGGTTCAAATTTACTGGCATCTCACAACCTAGCTATCTTACTCAGCATAGTTATAACATCTTAAACATCTTGGTTGAACATAGACTTTAGAATTAATTTTGTCTATTTTGTAATCATCTCTTGATGCCATTGTGTATTCATAGTTTCTCTATTGCACTCATCGACACTCTAATAGGTGTTGGCATTTTCCCTCATATCAATGTTGTACATTTGAGTGAATATAGGGAGCCCGAATGTGTATGTAATTCCTTTCTCAGAGAGATCTGCATAAATTCTTCCCTGCTTCTCAATAATTCTTTTCTTTGGGTCATAATGATTTATACATTCTATGACCAATTCAAGGGCCTCCATTGCTGGTGGAAACCCTCCTGCTAAAAATAACCCATTTTCTATAACATTTTTGTTACACTGAGAAGCATTTTCTTTCCATACCCGAGTACAAATTTCAACATCAGAAGACCACCCCATATGAGTATCTCTAACTACCACACCAATTAGTATGGATTGTGAACTACTGTATTTAAATTCATCTTCTATCTTTTATTTAGAAGTACTCATTTCTACTGGTGTGTTATGCATTTTCAAATGTGTTTCTTATGTGTGAGTTAGGGTTAAATTTAACCAAATTTCCTTACAAATTTATAAAATTTTTACTTCACCTTTTGATTAAATTCAAATAAAAAACAACTAGTATTTCAATTTTCAAAGGGAAATACCATTTTCAAGATTTTCGTGCATGAAAATAATTAACAGAATTTTAGTTATTCAAAACATACCTGGTTCTGGTTGATGATGATAATTTCCTTAGAATGAAGCCTCAAAACCCTTGGCAGTTGTGTTCTTAGTTTCTCGAAATTTACCTTTCCTTGCACGACAATATTATTTCGTTCATTCAATGTCCTTTGTAAAGTTACAACATGGTGTGAAGTGGAGTGTTATAGAAGCAATTACATGATTGAGGTGATTCCAAGTACATGAGTAGTTCACCACCTTCATTAATTACTTTTTATAATGCATTAGTTTCTCAAATAAAGGTGCAATCATTATGAATTAGGGTTCAAATTATGAATGCCAATTAGGTTTCTGCATGGGCTCTGTAGTAGAGGAGAAAGACTACGCGAAGATATTATGTGACACTTTGGTGTCACTTTGGTTTTTTTGCGAGCTAAAAAATCTTTTCAGATATGTGATCAATTGTGATCACCAGGAATAAAAATTCCAGTACCAAAATTTTGAAAAGAATGCTGGGTACTGGAGCACTTACCTCAAAGATTAAAGAAAATTGAAACAAAGAAGAGACTCGGAACCAGATTCAAGAGGGATCAAATTAATTAAAACATTTCATAATAGAACCTTCAGTTTATGAGTTCTGACTAAAATACAATGAAACATCAACAATCAAACTCCAATAAAAATAGAAAAGGGTACCATCGGGATTAAAAAAAATTGGCTGATGACTTACCAGATGAGACTAGGACCAACTAAAGATACAACTTTCTTTGATGCAATCACAATAACTCTGGGATTCTGATTTTCAGTAAAATATTAAAACTTCATAAAAGACTGAAATACCAAATCCAGGAAAGAATAAGGATTAAAAAAAAATACTAGGAAGACTGAAAAAAATATGGAACCTACATTTTATCAACCCACAAAACCAAGCCAAAGCAAGTGGAGGTGAAAGGGAAAAGGAAAAAAAAGGGGTCCACATTTTTCCAGGGGGAAAAATGGGGTGTGTTGTGAGATGACACAACAATACTAATGATGTTTACAATGTTAAGGGGTTAAGGCACAATTTGTTGAGCATTGGTCAGATGTGCAGAAAAGGATGAGAAATGTGAGATCCAAAAAGGATCTGAAACATTGATTGCTACTAGAAAGAGGCTATTCATATTGTTGTGTATGTGTTCAATCGAGTTCAAGCAAGAGGAAACAATACAAAGAATCCCTATGAACTATGGCACAAAAGAATTCCTCCAATTAAATATTTCAAGGTATTAGGAAGAAAATGCTATATATAAGAAGAGATGAAGAAACTTTGGGAGAGTTTGATGCAAGAAGTGATGAAGGAATATTTCTTGGAAACTCTACCAAAATCAAGGCATATAGATGTTTTAATAAAATACTGAGAAAGATTGTAGAGAGTTTTAATGTGAAGGTTGATGAGACAGAGAAGAATTCTATTGATATTGATGGATATGTGTCTAATGAACATGACTATGCAAGAATAGAAGAAATTGTGGAAGAATAGGATAAAGATGAGCATAAAAAGTAGGATGAATAGAATGAAAGAGAAGAATATGTTTAATCGAATTCAAGCAAGAGAAAACAATACAAAGACTCTCTATGAGCTATAGAACAGAAGAATTCCTACAGTTAAATATTTCAAGGTATTAAGAAGAAAATGCTATATCATAAGAGATGAGGAAACTTTGGGCAAGTTTGATGCAAGAAGTGATGAAGGAATATTTCTTGGATACTCTACAAAATCAAGGCATACAAATGTTTCAATAAAAGACTGAGAAATATTTTAGAGAGCTTGAATGTGAAGGTTAATGAGGCAATAAAGAACTCTATTGATATTCATGGATATGTGTCTGATGAACATTATTGTGAAAGAATAGAAGAAATTGTGGATGAATAGGATAAAGATGAGAAAAAGAAGTAGGATGAACAAAATGAAAGAGAAGAATATGCTTTAGTGATGTCCCCTAGGACACAAAAATATGTATAGAGGAATCATTTAGAAAATCAGATTATTAGAGACAATACAAAAGGCATGTTAACAAAAAGCAAAGCTACTGCTGAAATAAATTTGTGTTTATTCTCTGAGATTGAGAAAAAGATAGTAAGTGAAGCCTATAAAGATGAACATTGGAAGGAAGCAATGAAAGACAAACTTTTGTAGATTGAGAAGAATCATACTTGGGAATTGGTCCCAAGAATGATAAACAAAAATATCATTAGATCAAAATGGGTATTCAGAAATAAGTTGAATGAGAATGGAGAAGTTTTTTAAAAAAAAGTGAGGCTTGTGTGTAAAGGCTACTCACAAGTAGAAGGCATAGATTTTTAGGATAATTTTATCCCAGAAGCAAGAATGGAAGCTAGAAGGATGTTCTTGGAATTGGCTTCTTATAAAGATTTCAAAGTCTATCAGATGGATGTCAAGTCAACATTTCTGAATGGTGAGTTGGAAGAAGTATACATGCAACAACCAGAAGGATTACAGTTAATAGATCAACTGGATATGGTGTGTAGATTGAAGAAATATTTATATGGATTGAAGCAAGCTCCTAGAGCTTGGTATGCAAGGTTAGACAAGTATTTGATTCAACAAGGATTTAATAAAGGCATGATAGATAGTAATTTGTACTTTAAGATTGAAAATGGAAAAATCTTGATTGTAGTTGTATATGTTGATGACATTATCTTTGAAGGAAATGAAAATATGTGCAAGATGTTTATAGAAGAGATGTAGAAATAATTTGAAATGTCTATGTTTGGGGAAATGAATTTATTTCTTGGGCTACAGATTAATCAAACAGAGAAAATAATTTTCATTTCATAGTCCAAGTATGTGAGAGAGATGTTGAAGAAGTTCAAGATGGATGGTTCAAAATCAATAAGTAATCCTATGGTTACTGGTTTCAAATTGGGTAAAGATGACGATTCACCTAAGGCTGATCATAGCAAGTGTTGGAACTGTTAAAATCAGATGATTTTTGCATATTTTTCATGTCCCCTGAGTCTCCATATGATTACTTCCTTGTGCATATTTCCTTCATTTCATAATTTGTTTGCTCATATTTTAGCTCATATCTGACCCCTAAATCATCTATCTATACGTTTTCCACATTCTGGTTCATATCGGCATAGGCCTCCCATTGTCTCCCCGACCCACTGCACTTTTCTGCTAATATCTTTTGTTTCAAGTGTTTCGGCGTGACAGAATTTGGGTCTCTCTGACCTATTTTTCTATTGGAAAACGTCTATTGCCTATCGACAGGACAATTATGTTGTTTCGGCGACTGTGGTGGCTTCTATCGGCATTGGTCTTAGCGGTCAGGCTAGCATCTTGCCGAATTCTCATTGTCTGGCCGACTTCACATGTGGGTTTCTTTTCAGCGTGGCTATGGGTTATCGGTATCATGTCTTGGTGAGCTCAGCATGTTATACCGACTGGCGCATATGGAGGTGTTTCGGCCAAGCTAAGGATTTTTGGCACAAGGTCTCAGCGAGTGACCTCCGGTCTCACTGATGGAAAACATATAGATCCCCATTGGCATAGGTGTTGCCTTGTCTCGGCGACATAGGGATAATTGATGACCTTTGGTAAAGCATTGGATAATCTACAAGAGGTCCCCTTGAAAGTTGAATGCTATAGCGATATACGTGGGGCATAAGCACTCTATCGGAGAGAAATCTATAGTGTCTTGGTGAACAAGTATGAGCTCGGCCCCTTCGATGTAATAAGGGGAATTCTATGTAACATCTCCCTGAGTTTGATATGTCTCAGCGAAGACAAGTGAAGGATGGCTTTCAGTGGAAATACATAATGTCACGGCAACATTCAGAGTGGATAAGGATTTTTGGTAAAGCAATGTGGAGTCTATGAGAGGTCTTCCCAATATCATAGAGCTACAACGATACGCAAAGGGAACTGGGGGATACTTCTTAGCTTCGGTGTGACCAATGGAATGTTATAGTGACATACAGAAGGTGAAAATGCATATCGGTACAACATAATGTGATCTACGGGACATCTCCCTGACTTGGATAAGTCACAGCAAAAGAGAAATACAAGGGCAGAGCGATTAACAAGTGAATTTCCTTCGGCATAGCTGCTACATTGTCTCGTCGACTATCTCACTGCTGAAAAATAGAATTTCAAAATGCAAGGCCGACATGTTTCTGCTTGGATAACCATTGCTGGCCAACTTGATTTGGAGCCCAATTTTTATGGACGGCTGACATGATTTTCAAATATGTTTAATTTTCAAATGCTTGTGTATAAATAAGCATTCTTGCAATTGTAATAGGGAGCTATCAGTTACTTCGATATACAGTAGGCATTTTCTGATGGATACATTAATATAGATTCATCAGATTAGAGATTAAGTTGCATGTTTTCAAAGTGGAGGTATTTATGAAAGTCAATTGATGTTGCTGCACATTTTTGGTCTCAATTATCTATTGAATTTGATGAAAGTATGGCTAAGATGTCTCCAAGATGGACTCTTTCTGGTTGTTTAAATTGATATGACAAGTTTATATTTGATTTATCAGTGCACGTTTTTTGTACTTGTGTGATTGATTGGTTCTTTCAAGTAAAGACTAAATCCTTTTAGCTAATCACAATAATCAGAGAGGTTCAATTGGACTATTCAAGTAGAGCTTAGTAATCACAGTTTTGCATGTTTATACAAGTTGTAAACAGAATGTATATCAGATAGTTTGAGTTTTCTCCAGAAAGTGTTACTCATTTGATTTCATTTGACTCCACATACCCAATAAGGCACTGGTCTCTACATTTTATCATTTATTGAATTCATTCATTCTCTTTACATCTTTTAAAATTGAGCATTTTAGAATCTAGACCAAAGTATTGTTACCATTTTTAAGTTGAATTATTATTGTTCACTCCCATCTGCCTTTGTGAACAAGTTGTTATAAGAAGATTGATTACAAGTCAAGTCTGCATTATTCAGAGAGGTACACCCACCCAGGTTTTGCAGCACCTAAAGAGTAGAAGGTTGAATTCTTCCAACCTTGTCTATTACCTTGAAGTGTATCAAGAGATTGGTAGCCTCTTGAGGTATCTTGCCTACGTTTTCGAGAGCTAACAAATTGGTGACTCTGCTGGGGAATACATTCAGAATCAAAGCCTTAATCATAGAGTCAGGAAATTTGTATAGACTCCGCTGGGAATAAGAAGCATTAAGTATTTTCTCATTTTTTTGACAAAAGTGAGTGGCGACTCTGACATAAATTTTGCAGCTGCTCATCACGAATGGAAGAAGATCTTAGTATAGGGGAGGTCATACTAGAGCTCCTGCTAGCAGTAGTAAGTGGACACATAAAGATGACAAAGCTGATAAAGGAAAGAGGATCAATGAGGACATGTGCATAACAAATAAAGGCAAAGCACCAAAAATACATTGTGAAACATATAATTGCTATGATACATGCAGAGATGATTCAAGTGCAGAGCCTTGTACCCCAGAAGATCAAAGAAATCCTTTCCCTTCTCTCGATCCTCAAAAATAGGCTATGTCTGAAGCTAGAAAGAAGCAGGAATATGATCTAGAAATGCAGGGTGATCAGAATGAACCTATTGATCATGCATCTCCTCAAGAAGATTATGAATCTTTGAGTTTTGAAAAAATCAAGGTGTTGTTTGAATCCCGAAAAAAGGAAAGAAAAGAATAGGAAAAGGCTCAGATGATACAAGCAATAAAAGAATCCAAATTGCAGAAAGCACAAGTTATTGATCAGACAAGTGATTGCCCCCCAAAGTATGTACCACCTCATAAGCATGGTAGTCATGGTGCAGGGCCATCTAATCAATTGAATGCTTAGAACCATCAGGCTAGGAATCACTATAGGCAGCCAAGTCAGCTGCCTCATATTCCCACACAGCATACAAATGTGCATCTACCTTCTGGTCAGCATCACACCCCTCAGCATAATGCACAATACAATAATCCTATGCATGAGTGTCAATATCCACCTATCCCTCCTCCTCACTAGTACACAACAATGATCAGAGAGTTTGATTTGGCAGGTTTTAATCTATGCCCTTACCCTATGGATAGTAGCTGGAGAGGTATGATTCCCAAGTTTGTAGGGAGCAATGCAGTCACTGTTGAAGAACATCTAAGGAATTTCAATATGTCCATTCAAGACATAGGTATGCCACATGAAGATTTGCACATGAGGTTGTTTATGATGTCACTTATTGAAGATGCTAGGGAATGGTTTAACAGCTTGCCAGGTGTAATCAAGGGAAAAATCAGATTTGTTAGATGGTTAGATCAATAACACTAAAATCCATTGAAATAACGAAGTACAAAGGAAAATGATGAAAACAAAAGGAATGATATTACCAAGAATCTCCATCCTCCATGGTTCACCTTCGTTACACCTCCTAGCTTGTAGTAAATAAAGATGCCCTCAGATTCGTGAGCAATTATGACAAATGACAAGACTAAAGCAAGTTTTGAAGGATTTAGTCAAAATCTAAATGCCTATGTCTAAAAGCCTATGATTAAAAATGCCTATGCCTTGATTAAATGACTAATAATAAATACTGAAATTGCCTATGAAGAATTAAGTGTGAAAGAAAATGCCTATAATGTCTATGCAAAATGTCAGCATGTGCATCCCTTTTAAAAATGAGAAGAAGATGGCATTTTATAGAAAAGGCCATTTCAAATGGACGGACGAGATAAATCAATGAAATGAACAATCCATATTACACCTAATAATCCCTAATGAGGGTTAGGGAAAAATCCTTAATCGAACGGTCAAAATAAAATTGGATCAATGGTGGAGAATAAATGAGGAAATTAATTAGAAAATAAAGATTTTCAAAAAATCAAGAAGATAAAGATTGCTTGATTTGTGAGATTCGAAAAATCAAAGAGATAAGATTTGGACTGAAGATCAGATTTGAAAAATCAAGAATCTGTCCGATTACTTGATTTTTGGAAGATTAATTACTAATTTGAATTAAAATAATTCAAATTATGGATTTTGAGAGATAATAAATAATCTTTTTCAGATTATTTATAAAAACAGACTAACAGTTAAGATTGAGATGATATTTTAAATAATTTAATTTATTTAAAATGAGAAGAATATTAATTGGCAATTAAATAATTAAATTTAATTATTTAATTTAGGAGATGAGATTAATTAATTAAATAAATTAATCAATTTATTTAATTAAGACAGTTAGTGACCTATTAAATAAATAAATGTAATTCATTTATTTAATAATCAAGAAGAATTAAATGACAAAGGGGAATTAAATAAATTAAGAAATTTATTTAATTAAAGAAAGACTTAGACAGTTAATGACATATTTAATAAATAAATAAAATTTATTTATTTAATAATCATGAAGAATAAATGACGTGAATTAATTAAATAATTATGAATTATTTAATCAATAGTCGAATGTGGACCAAGGACATAATTAAATGACATAATTATGCTAGGACGAAAGTGGTAAAAATGAAGCTTGCAGGCCTAGGTCATTTTTAGGTGTCTATATTTTTCCCCTCTTTGTCATAATGTCGCTTGTCGTGTTATGACAAAAAAAATAAGCCAAGAATATGCCCCAGCGAAGGTACGGAGTATCATTGCCCTAAAGAAAGACCTAAAAATCATAAAATGTCCTAAAAAAACACAAAAAACATCCAAATCAATGTCAAAATCTTAAAACATGGAGTCAAAGTTAGTCATGTCAGTCAATCCATGTCATTGTCGAACTACGTTGTCTCTGAGCATTTCCTACGTAGGCAAGGCCATCTGTTGATGAGCCCCTAAGGCCACACTAGGTCAGTCCATTAAAGTTCGTGGCACTACACTGGCACACACATCAAAAGTCTTCAATCAATTTTGACATGGGAAAGCTCCCAAAACAAAGTAAAACAATCATTTATTCAACATGGCTATCTCATCAACACATCACTCATATCATCAGGGCAATATCGACATATAGTCAAAACACAAGTCAAACTCAGTCAAAGCAAGTCAAATCATCATAAACTGGTCAAACTGTCAAAATTTTGGTTAGTCTTTAGATGAGTCCTTCTGAATGATAACCTCTGTCATTTATACCTTAGGATGTGTCCTTCCTAGGCGTCATCATCGTCATTCGGCATTTTGAGTGATCCTCTTGACATCTAAAGATCACTCTTCATGACATTAGTATTCTTTAGATGTGTCATTCTGAAGAACCAACTCTGTCATTTATGCCTTAGGATGTGTCCTTCCTAGGCATTGTCATTATTTTGGGGGACCCCTTACGACCATTAGGGATCAAATCCTCTCGTCATCGGCATTATTCAGGATGTGTCCTTCCTGAATTCACCAATTCTCGGCATTTTCCAAGGTTAATCAAAACTTTAAACACTTCGACATCTCGACATTATCAAATATGGCATCTTGACATCAGAACAATGGATATCTAGATGCACTTGGAAAACACTTGAAAATTGTCTTTTGATCTTTTATCATGTTATTAGTTTTTTAGCAAGATCCCACTAAGCAGGATTTAGAGAAGTAGGGACATAGCATGACAATTGACACACATGACTACTAGCTTCTCAGCGAGGTCCTGATTCTGGGATTTAGAAAAATGACATATCATGATAGGGACTTTATTTTGTATTTTGACAATCATGTCACTAGTTTCTCAAGGATGTCCTGGAAACAGGATTTAGAGAAGCAGCGACGTTTCATGATTTGTCCTTGTTTTTTTTCTGCATGTGGTTGATTATGGCAAAAAGACTGGGGCAAGCACGCTCCTAGTATGAGTCATGATCTTCCTTGTATGTGACTGCTTGTCTTACGTGATGGTACAACCTTCCACACCTTGATCTATGTCATATCATGGTGTTTCTTGGCAATTACTATAGTTTGCCCATTGATGATTAAGAGCAATAAATATTAAAGTCCTATGGCAATGTTTTGAAGGATTTGGTCTAGAAACTAACATGCATCTTCTTTAGTTGTGTCATCTTCTCTTGCCCATCTCATATAGGCATTGCATCCATATCATAATACATATCTTTTGCACTAGCATTTCTTTGTCTCTTCATATTCTAGTCTTCTCCTTAATTTCGAGAGCACACCCATGTTCTTCAAACCTGTTTGTCCTCTTGAGGGGGCATACTGCAACCCTCCTCGTCATTCTTCCTCATCTTATTTTGCACTGGGGCATATTTTTGACTTATTTTCTTTGTCACAATGTGACATGCTACATTATGACAAAGAGGGGCAAAATGTAGACACCTAAAAATGACTTAGGTCTGCAAGCTTCATTTTTTACCACTTTCGTCCTAGCATAATTGTGAAATTTAATTATATTCTTGGTCCACATTCGACTATTAATTAAATAATTTATAATTGTTTAATTAATTCATGTCTTTGTATTCTTCATGATTATTAAATAAATAAATAAATTTATTTATTTAATACGTCATTAACTATCTAAGTCTTTCTTTAATTAAATAAATTTCTTAATTTATTTAATTCCCCTTTGTCATTTAATTCTTCTTGATTATTAAATAAATGAATTACAATTATTTATTTAATATGTCACTAACTGTCTTAATTAAATAAATTGATTAACTAATTTAATTAATTAATCTCATCTCCTAAATTAAATAATCAAATCTAATTATTTAATTGCCAATTAATATTCTTCTCATTTTAAATAAATTAAATTATTTAAAATGTCATGTCAATCTTAACTATCAGTCCTTTTTGATAAATAATCTGAAAAAGATTATTTATTATCTCTCAAAATCCATAATTTGAATTATTTTAATTCAAATTAGTAATTAATCTTCTAAAAATCAAGCAATCGGGCAGATTCTTGATTTTTTAAATCTTATCTTCAGTCCACATCTTATCTCTTTAATTTTTCGAATCTTGCAAATCGGGCAATCTTATCTTCTTGATTTTTCGAAAATCTTTATTTCTTTAATTAATTTTCTCATTTATTCTCCACCGTCGATCTGATTTTATTCTGACCGTTCGATTAAAGATTTTTCCCTAACCCTAATTAGGGATTCTTAGGTTTAATCTAGACTTCTTATTTTAGGTTCTCATCATTAATTCATCTCGTTCGTCCATTCGAAATGACATTTTCTATAAAATGTCATCTTCTTCTTACACACACACGCACATGCTGACATTTTGCATAGTTAATATAGGCATTTACTTTCACACTTATTTTGTCATATGCAATTTCATTATCTATTATTATAGTCATTTTAATCAAGTCATGGCATTGTTTTAGGCATAGAAATTGGCAATAGGCATAGGCATTTAGGCATAGAAAATCCTTCAAGGCTTGTTGTAGGACTTAGGCATTTTTAAATTGCTCAAATGACGAATCTGAGGGAAACATCATCCAACAAGTAAGAAGGTGCTACAAAAATGAATCATGGAGACTTCGACGATCAGGTATAATTGTTCTTTAATGTATTTCCATTGTGTTTTGTAGCTACTTTGGGTTTTTATCATTTTACTTTGATTTAACTAATCTAATCTAAAATCCAGAAATTACCTTCAGTTACACCAGCATATTCAATTAATTCTCTCCAAGCATTTCAAGACAAATTCTTAGAGCAATATGGGAATCAAAATGCTCTAGATGTAGCTCTTCATGAACTGGTGAGGATTCAGAAAAATTAGAATGATTCAATTTATGATTTCAAACAAAAATTCAACAAGTTGCATACTAAAGTACCTCCTGGATCGAGGTTGCCAGACTCTGCTACATTGAGTATTTATTTAAGTGCATTCGATCCTAAGATAGGGTATGAACTGAGAAGTAGATCCCTAAGAGATTTGGCTGAAGCATAGAAAATTGCATTGACAATTGAAAATAACAGGAAGGCTACTAGTATAACTAATAAAAGAGACAACCTAAGGCCTCCTCAGCAAAATAATTATCAGTACAGACAAGAGAATACATACATAAATGAAAGGACAAGGTTGCATGATATGACTTACAATACAGACTAGAAAGATGGGAAACCTGTGATAGCCAAGCCAAGAAATAAAGAGACTCCTGATCCATTAAACAAAAAGGGAACTTATATGGTGAGTAATAATTATTTCTGTGAAGTTTGTAATTAGCCACATTCTCCAGACTATTGTGTTGTAGCTCAAAATATGCAAGAAGAGGGAATGTTAATGGAGGATAATGGAGAAGATCACAAAATTTACTTGACTTTAGATACTTTTTACCATGCTGAGGAAGGATATTCATCTTTAGAGGATGATGGCTATGAGTATGATGTTTCTAGTCAGAAGTATAATGTCCATATGGCTGAACATTAGATCTTTTACGATTCTGATGAAGACTACATAGAGCCACATCTTGTTGAATCACTTGTTCGGTGCAATGTAAGGAGACTCACTAAAGATGAAATGGAGAAAATAATTGTTGCAGCAGTTGAGGATGCAAGGAGTAAATATTGGTTGAGAAACAGAAAAGTGAATGAGCTAGATGGAGTTCCTAGGGGAATTTTTATAAAAGATCAAAAGACAACACAAGAAATTACAAAAAGGCTAAGAAACAAGTAACATGATAAAATTGAACAAAAACTAGGCCAAAAGGAGGAAGTAAAAGAATTGAATAAAGAAATACAGATGCTTGACTAATCTAGTAAAAAAGAAAAAGAAGAAAATAAAAGAGAAGCACCAGAATTAAAGAAGACTGCCAAGGTGGAGAGCTCCTCTTTTGATTTCACACAGGTGTTATCCTAGGTAAAAATATCTGTTCCACTACTTGAGATGATGAAAATTAAAGAATATAGGGATACTGTTGTTCAATTGATAACAAATGGAGAACATGCGAATGCTGAGAATAAATTAACTGTTAAAGTAGTCAATATGCAGGAGAAAATAAATAATTCTGAAGTTTGCTTGAGTGATATATTATCGACTCCTCCCCAAGTTGATCCCTTCTTTACTACATTGCTTATTAATAATAAATTGTTGAGGAATTGCATGATAGATTCTAGTGCTGCTATAAATATTATGCCAGTAGGAGTAATGAAACAACTTAGCATGTGGGTTGATACATGTGAGGGGAAGTGCTATGCAATGCATAACAAACATGTACCTATGGTAGGCATTATGAGAGGTGTTGAAGTCAAATTAGCTACTTATCCACAGGTGGCTTATAATATAGATATAACAGTGATTGATACTCCTCCTCAATTTGGGATGTTTCTGTCAAGGCAGTGGACAGCAGCAGTTGGAGGAAATATCTAGTTTGATTTATCTTATGCTACAATTCCAGTGAATGGACAGGATGTCAAATTATATAGAGAACCAAGAATGCATCAGCTTGTTGACTGTGTACCTCAAGATCAGATTAATTGTTTCTATGATGTTGATTTTGGAAGTTTTAAGGTTGAACCAGCTCAGCCAGAGTTAACCAATAGTGATCCAATTGAAAAGCATGTGGCACAAGGCTGCAATGAAGTATGGAAGATGTATTTTGATGGAGCATGCAGCTAGGAAGGTAATGGCACTGGATTGTATTGGTTTCCCTTGAAGGTACTAATTTTAAATATTCATTCATGTTAGCATTTGAATGTACAAACAATGTGGCAGAGTATGAGGCTTTATTGACTGGCTTGAACCTAGATGTGAAACACAAGATTAAGTTGCTGGCTGTTTTGGGCGATTCTGAATTGGTTGTTTCACAAATTAAATCCAAATATTTAGCAAAGCACAAAAGATTAAAACAATATAGGAATGTTGTATGGGATACGATTGAATTATTTGATGCCTTCTCAATTGAATGGATTGACAGGTCAAAGAATATAATGGATGATTTCTTAGCAAATGTGGCGCTCAAAAGAGATGATATTACATTGGCTGGGGTATCACAAATTGAGTTTAAAACAAGGCTTGATGTTCCTGATAATATTTATAACTGGCAAGTTTTTAATGATGATACTGACATTTTGAAATTCCTCAATTGTATAGATCAGTATAAGACATAGGAAATTGATTTTAATGCTTTTGTTGAAGAAGTGGATGGGAAGCAAACTATGTTTGGCAAAGAGATATTGCAGCTCAAAACAAATAAATTACCCAAGGGTCTGGTGGCATTGGAGAGGTTGTATGATGGAAATGATAGATCTCTAATAAACAAACGCCAGTCAAAAGAGAAGATATTGAAGAAGTCAACTTGGGGACTGAGATAGCACCAAGAAAGGTATACATTGGAAAGAAGATCAGCCCTACGATTAGAAGAATGTTGATTGAGTTGTTGAGAAAATACAAGCATGTTTTTGCTTGGTCTTATGAAGATCTAAAAGCATACAGGGAAGATTTATTTCAGCATGAAATACCACTAAATCCAGACACCAAACCTTTTAGACAAAAGAAAAGACCTATAAATCCAACACTGGAGCCTAAAATGCAAGAGGAATTGATAAAGCTTAGGGATGGAGGAATTATCAAACCAATCAGACATTCAACGTGGGTTTCAAATCTAGTTCCTATGAGAAAGAAGAATGGTGATATCAGATTATGTGTGGACTTTAGAAATCTGAACATGGCATCTCTCAAGAATAATTATCCTCTACCCAACATGGAAGCAATATTGCATAAGGTGACAGGTTGTGAGCTATTGTCCATGATGGATGGGTTCTCTGGGTTTAATCAGGTTAAAGTCAAGGAATTTGAGCAATACAAGATAGCATTTACAACTCCTTTGGGAACATATGTATACATATGCCATTTGGTTTTACCAATGCTAGAGCGACTTTCCAAAGAGCTATGGATGTAGCATTTGCTGATTTGATTAACGCTATCATGGTGGTATATCAAGATGACTTGACTGCTTATTCGAAGAAGGCTGAAGATCATGTGCAACATCTTGAAAAGGTATTTATTAAAGCTCTTGAATATGGTATTAATTTAAATCCAAAGAAATGTCATTTTGTAGTCACTGAGGGTAAGCTCTTGGGGCATATTATTTCAAAAGAGGGAATTAGAATAGATCCTGAGAGGGTTGAAGCTATTGATAAAATTCCTATTCCTAAAATTGTCAAAGCAATACAATATTTCTTTGGGAAAATTAATTTTGTCAGAAGATTTGTCTCTAATTTTGCTGAGATCATTAAGCCCATATCTAAAATGTTGAAGAAAGGACAAAAAATGGATTGGACTGTTGATGCTTTGGATGCTTTTATGTCTATCAAAAGGGCTATCAAAGAGGCTTTTGTTCTTAAGTCTCCAGATTTTACAAATCTTTTTTAGATTTTTTCATTTGCCTCAATGCATACTATTGTTGTTGTTATGCTACAAAAAAATGAAGGTGTTTATGAACAACCTGTGTCTTTCTTTAGTAAATCATTACAGGGGTTTGAATTGAAGTATGACATAATGGAAAAATAGGCTTTTACAATGGTAAAGGCCACAAAGGAATTCAGACCATATCTTGTTGGAGTGAAGGTGATTGCTTATGTCCCTCATGCTGCTGTCAAAGATATTTTGACACAATCTGAAGTTACAGGGAAAAGATGCAGATGGATCAGCAAGATTCAAGAAATTTGACATGGAGGTACAGATTACTAAGCTGGTAAGAGGCCAAGGCTTGGCTAAACTAATGATAGAAACTAATATTGAGGCAAATCAGATTTGCAATGTTGAAGACGAGGCTACAATTGCAAGTATTGAACATACTCCTTGGTATACCGATGTTATGCATTATCTTAAATATATGAAGTGTCCATATGGATTGAGTGACATCCAAAAGAGAACTTTGAAGTTGTAGGCATCAAAGTATGTCTTCATGGATGGAGATCTGTTTTGGAAAAACAAAGATGGCATATTATTATTATGTCTGGATGAATCATAGACCAAACATGTTTTGAAGGAAATGCATGGAGTTTGTGGAGGTCATTATTCAGCAAAGACAATTGCACACAAGATTCTCAGGGTAGGGTATTTTTGGCCAAAGGTTTTTAATGATTCCTTTACACATGTGAGAAAATGTGAGGCTTGCCAAAAGTTTTCTAGAAGATTGAAATATCAAGGTGCTTTGCCACTTCAACCTTTGTAGGCTGATGCCCCTTTTCATCAATGGGGAATTGATTTCATTGGAGAGATAAAAGATAAGTCAAGTGGAGGACATAGATGGATACTAGTTGCCACTGATTATTTTACAAAGTGGGTGGAGGCAATCCCAGCCAAGCAGGCTACAAGTAAAGTTGTAGCAAATTTCTTGATGGACAACATTATCACCAGATTTGGTACACCATTGAGGATAATCACAGACAATGGGATGTGCTTCAAGTCGAATGAATTCAAAAGCTTTTGTGATAGGTATGGCATTACTATTTCTTATGTAGCTCCTTATCATCCACAAGCCAATGGTTAGGCAGAGTCCAGCAATAAAAGTCTTTTGAAGATTATAAAGAGGATGTTGGGATAGAATAAGAAGGCTTATGATTCAAAGTTAAAACTAGCTGTGTGGGCTGATAGGGTCATTGTGAAAAGGGCAATTGGAAAATCTCCATTTGAATTAGTGTATGGAGCACAGGCTAGGTTGCCTATGCAGAATTTGTTACCAGTCTACAAGTTTGTCTTGCAAGAATTTGGAAGTTCTTGAACCCATGGAAGACAAGATGGAGCAACTTGTTGAACTGGATGAATTAAGGAGAGAGGCCCAAAGTCAAAACATGAAGTTGCAGGCATAGATGAATTATTTTTTTGACAAGAAGGAAAAGAACAGAAAATTTGAGGAAAATGATTTGGTGTTGATGTGGAATGCAAGGTGTCAAGAGAAAGGCAAGCATGGAAAATTTGAGGCTCTTTGGCTGAGACCTTTTGTTGTTGTTGGAAAGAAGGGTGAAGACTCATATTTTCTACAAAACATGGCTGGTGAAGATCAAGAATTTCCTATTCATGGGCAATTCTTGAAGCTTTTCTTCTCTTGAGAAATACAGAGGAGTAAGGGTTTCTAGTGCATGGACAACTCTTGTCTATCCTCTTAAAAAGAAATTTCCATGCATAGTAGTTTTAGGTTTCCATCCACCTCCATTCCACTCTCATTCTCCATTCACTTCCATCTTGCATTCACTTTGCATTCACTTCCATTACCATTCATTCCATTATTGCTCACTGGTTTATCATTTTGTGTCTGGTCTGCTCACCTAGGATTCTGGATCCTTGCAATGATCTGACTATCATTCATCCCCGGATGGAGCCACTATTGGAACTGTTAAAATTAGATGATTTTTGCATATTTTTCATATCCCCTGAGTCTCCATATGAGTATTTCCTTATGCATATTTCCTTCATTTCATAATTTTTTTGCTCATATTTTTGCTCATATCTGACCCCTAAATCATCTATCTATGCATTTTCCACAATCTGGTTCATATTGACATAGGTCTCCCATTGTCTTCCCAACCCACTGCACTTTTCTGCTTATATCTTATGTTTTAGGTGTTTTGGCGTGATGGCATTTAGGTCTCTCCAACCTATTTTTCTGCTGGTAAATGTCTGTTGCCTATTGGCAGGACGTTTATGTTGTTTCGGCAACCGTGGTGGCTTCTATCGGCATTGGTCTTGGCAGTCGGGCTAGTGTGTTGCCGAATTTTGGTTGTCTCACCAACTTCACATGTGGGTTTCTTTTCGACATGGCTATGGGTTATCAGTATCATATCTTGGTGAGCTCAGCATGTTATACCAACTGGCGCATATGGAGGTCTTTCAGCCAAGCTAAGTATTTTTGGCACAAGGTCTCGGCGAGTGACCTTTGGTCTCGCCGATGGAAAACATATAGATCCTCATCGACATAGGTGTTGCCTTGTCTCAGTGACGCAGGGATAATTGATGACCTTCGGTAAAGCATTGGATAATCTACAAGAGGTCCCCCCGAAAGTTGGATGCTATAGCTATATACATGGGCATAAGGACTCTATCGGAGAGAAATCTATAGTGTCTTGGAAAACAGGTATGAGCTCGGGCCCTTCAATGTAACAAGGGGAATTCTATGTAACGTCTCCTCGAGTTTGATATGTCTCAGCGAAGACAAGTGAAGGATGGCTTTCAGTGGGAAATACACAATGTCACGGTGACATTCAGAGTGGATAAGGATTTTCGGTAAAGCAATGTGGAGTTTGCGAGAGGTCTTCCTGATATCATAGAGCTACAACGATACACAAAGGGAACTAGGGGATACTTCTTGGCTTCGATGTGACCAACAGAATGTTATAGTGACATACATAAGGCGACAATGCATATCAGTAGAACATAATGTGATCTACGAGACATCTCCCCAACTCGGATAAGTCACAGCGAAAGTGAAATACAAGGGCGGAGTGATTAACGAGTGAATTGCCTTCAGCATAGCTACTACATTATCTTGCCAACTATCTCACTGGTGAAAAATAGAATTTCAAAATGCAAGGCCGACATGTTTCTACTTGGATAACCATTGCTGGCCGACTTGATTTGGAGCCCGATTTTTATGGACAGCCGACATGATTTTCAAATATGTTTTATTTTCAAATGGTTGTGTATAAATAAGTATTCTGGCAATTGTAATAGGGAGCTATTAGTTATTTCAATATACAGTAGGCATTTCCTAATGGATACATTAATATAGATTCATCGTATCAAAGATTAAGTTGCATGTTTTCAAAGTGGAGGTATTTATGAAAGTCAATTGATGTTGCTACACATTTTTTGTCTGAATTATCTGTTGAATTTGATGAAAGTATGGCTAAGCTATCTCCGAGATGGACTCTTTCTAGTTGTTTAAATTGAGATGACAAGTTTATATTCAATTTATCAGTGCACATTTGCTATACTTGTGTGATTGATTGATTGGTTCTTTCAAGTAAAGACTAAATCCTTTTAGCTAATCACAGTAATCAGAGAGGTTCAATTGGACTATTCAAGTAGAGCTTAGTAATCATAGTTTTGCATGTTTATACAAGTTGTAAACAAAATGTATGCCAGATAGTTTGAGTTTTCTCCAAAAAGTGTTGCTCATTTTATTTCATTTGACTGTGCATACCCAATAAGGCACTGGTCTTTGCATTTTATCATTTATTGAATTCATTCATTCTCTTTACATCTTTTAAAATTGAGCATTTTAGAATCTAGACCAGAGTATTGTTACCGTTTTCAAGTTGAATTATAATTGTTCACTCCCATCTGCCTTTGTGAACAAGTTGTTATAAGAAGATTGATTACAAGTCAAGTCTGCATTATTCAGAGAGGTACACCCACCCAGGTTTTGCAGCACCTAAAGAGTAGAAGGTTGAATTCTTCCAACCATGTCTGTTACCCTGAAGCGTATCAAGAGATTGGCAGCCTCTTGAGGTATCTTGCTTGTGTTTTTGAGAGCTAACAACAAGTATAGATCTATGATTGGTGGACTACTATATTTGACTGCTACTAGACCAGATATTATGCATGAGGTCTGTCTTGTGGCTAGATTTCAAGAAGATCTAAAGGAAACACATGTTTTTGTAGTTAAAAGAATATTCAGATATTTGAACGAAACTCTGGATTATGGATTATGGTATCTTAAAGATACTAACTTTACACTTAGTGCATACACAGATGAAAATTGGGCTAGATGTGTACGTGATAGAAAGAGTGCAAGTGGTTGTGAATTGTTTCTTGGATACAGATTGGTGGCATGGTTGAGTAAGAAGAAAGATTTAGTCTCTTTGTCTATTGCTAAATCTAAGTATATTGCTATTGCATCTTGCTATACATGAGTTCTATGGATGAAAAATAAATTGAAAGACATCACAGTGTTATATGATGATCCCATTTCTATCTTTCGTGAGAATACAAGTGCAATTAAAATCTTGAAGAATCATGTGATGCTATCAAAAAAGAAGCATGTATCTATCATATATCATTTATTGAGAGAGAAGGTCATGGAGTATGAAGTCAAGCTTGAGTATGTTCTGACAAAGGGTCATATTGTTGATATATTTACAAAGGATCTTCCTAAGGATACTTTTGAGTATCTCTAGGAGAAGTTATGGGTTATTTCCCCTCCTTTCATAAACTAAGATGCATTTGGAGATCCACTAGTCTAGTGGATTCATGATTCTATCTTTTTGGATTGATGTTTTGGTGGCTACCTCTTAGGGGGAGTAGGTAGTTTCAAGTGTTGTCATTGTGAGTATTTTGTTTTCATGTCAAAGGAAGATTCAATGAATATATATTTTTCATTTTCCATTGATGTCAAAGGGTGAGAGAAAGCATATGAAAAGGAGAGAAAGCTAATGAAATAAAGTAGGTAATGAGGTAGATGGTCTTCTGAGGGGGAGAATAAAAAGAAACATCTTGAGAAGTATATTCAAAACTAGTATGGTGTCTTTGATAGTTTTTCACATCATGTGTTTCCATCAATGAAAAAGGGGGAGATTGTTGCAAGAATGGAAAAAGGAGTGAAAGTGTTGTCATTGATGTCAATTGGTAACTAGTTATCTACTAGTTGTTGTTGGCTATATATGTTGAGGATATTGAGAAAATGATATTAAAGAAAGATTATAGGTATTCATTTGTTACTCAGGATGATGATTAGGTACTTGTCCCTACGTTTGTGTAGTTCAAATATGTTGGTCATGGTCATTGAAGGTTGCTATATCTAGATTTTTGGCTATTGGTTCATTGTGATATTTGAGTTGTGTTCACCAGTTGTGAACTATGTTTTTCTATGCTCTGGCTAAGGTCCAAGAGAAAATTTGTTGGTCTATATTTTTCTTTAATGAAGTCTTTTGACTTGCAGCTCTAGAGTTAAGATGTTATGATTGCATTGAGGATATTTTTAGTTTCTGGAAGTTTTCAGCTTAATTTTTCTATGTGTTTTACACTGGTTTAGCAGGCCATGTGTTAAGCACAATATTGAAAGTTGATGAAGTGTGTTGGATCTATTTTGGGTCTCAGTGAAGCATGTGTTTGGGTCGTCCTCATTCTAATTTCACCCTAGGATGTTTTGGCCCTGACCTAACTTGAATTTGAAGTTGGATGGCCGACTTTGTATCTTTTTCAAGGTTGGAGATAGTATAAATACTGGATGAGATAGTAATGAAAAGTACACATATTAAAAGATGGAAGATAAGTGAAAGAGAAGATTTGAATTTGATGCTTTTTAGAAAGTGTGAGTGTGTGAGTTGTGTGTGGTAGATCAGTGCAAAGCTTAATGTTGGGTTTCTAGATGCAATGAGCACAAGGAAAACTCTATCATTCAGGCAAGTTGATCAAGTTATTGTGGTGGAATCCTTTGTTGCATTGGTATTTTTGTCTCTCTGTAACAAGTATTCTTTGTCTTATTTGTATCTATGTGGCACTGATCCCTCTGGGTTATAGCCATGTTGGACAGTGAGTCCTTTTTCTGGATAGTGAGTCCTTATCTTAGGCAGTGAGCCTTGTTTAAGGTAGTGAGCCTTTTGGTAATTAGTTTTGATATTCTCTATAGTGTGAGTTAATCCTCAACATGGTTTTTCCATCATTGTTTTTTCCATGTAATTCTAGTTTTATTGTGTTTATGCATTGGATTTGAGTTTCTACATTGAAATTTGATGATTAATCATTTAAGTAGTTTAAGTATTAGTTACGGTAATTGAATTGAAGGTTAAAATCAATGACAATATGTTCACCCCCTATCATTTGTCCTATTCAACATGGTGTGGTTGGTCCCCCTACCTTACATTTTTGGTGAACCCAACATGAACTATTTTGGTTCTGTTTAGTGATGTTGAAGGGTCCTCTCCTCGCATCTTAGGAGTGTTGTGGGTGTGAGTGTTGTGAAGTATTTCACCTTGCAACCCAACATGAAACCCCTAGAGGCATAGTTGGAAGGTTTTGTAAGTGTTGCATAATGAAACCTTAATTGGGTCACTGTCCAATTGTGAAACCTTTGGGGAATCTGTGCAAGTCCTATCTAGTATACATGATGACCTCTTTTTTGCACCTTCCCTTCCCATTTGCACAACCTACAAATAATTTTCCTTTTATAACTTTCACCTTGCAAGAATTTTTGGTGGCTTATAATAGAGAACCATCTCCTCTATACATCCCTGTACGAATCAATAGGAACACTATGACCGATGTTCTTTTCGATCCCATGTGTTGAGTAAATGTCATTACTTAGGAATTATGTTGATCAATTTCCTTAATAAAGATAGGTATGACACATATAAGAGAACCATCTATACACACAACAGAATTTTCATACCTCCCCTTGGTTGTGTTACCTTGTCTATTTTAGTTGGACCTAAATCAGTGAACTTTCCTTTTTACATAATTCTAGGGTCAGAACTCTTCAAGGTGAAACTATGTATTCCCTAGTCGGTTGCTATGAATGCAGTTCCCTTAGTTGTGCATAAATGTCTGAAATTCATACATGAGTTTACAATGTATGTAATCCATTATATTAGCCATAAACCATCGGTTGCATGTGGTAACTATTCACTTGATCACTTTTGGCCTGCACCTGTGGGTTCACTTCCTCCTAGGAAAAATCTCTTGTACCGAACCTATACAAAGTACAAGAGCGGGTGCTTAATTCCTAAGGTGGCATACCCTCCATCTCTCTATTCCATCTCACATAGGGCTTGCTTAAAAGCTTACAGTGATGCCACCTTGGCTTGGAGAAGGGAGGAAGAGAAGCATGCTCAAGGTTCTTCTTCCTCATCTTCTATTATCTTGCATGTCACTTCCTCTCACCCTATTGCAGCATCATTAGATTCTGTTACTAAGCATTGGATAGAGAATTTGATCGTGCCCACTTGGAAAAAACCCAAGCATCTAGCATTTGAGCTTCTCGTTGTACCCATGGTGCCCAAACCAATTGGGAATGGTAAGGGGAAGGCTCCCTATGGGGTTTTTCTATGTATTGACCTTTGTGGCCTCCTACCACTCTTACTCCCAATGCAGTGAATGGGAAGAGGCCCGCCACTAAGGTGTTAGAGTTGACTCCCCCTATTGTTGCTCCAACCTCCTCTCAATCTCTTCCTCCTACTCCCATCCAGGAGTCTCTCCCTCCACCAAAAATGGTGGTGATGGACACTTTGATGGTTGACCAGGAGCCATTTGTCCCATCTCAGCTCTCAGCCTCTAGCTCTTGGAGTTGCCAGAACAACCTTGAGCGTGAGAGCAAGCATCTGAGAAAGGGTTTGTTCACGAAGCAGACCACTTTGAAAAGGAAATACGGGGATTCAACCGCCCTTGTTTTAGGGCCTACTATTGTGTCCTCCCTCTTGTGCCCTTTGCTTCAGTTCAATCAGCCTCAATGCTGCTTTTGGCTCCTATTGTGAGAATAAATGCCCCTATCCCTAAAAAGGTGTAGATGTTTATTTCTCTTTCAGTCAAGCCACCTCTTTTGATGTCCCTCCCAGACATCCCACCATTCTCAAAGCTCATGGACATGTCAAATACCTCGGTGGTGTTCATTGTAGTTTTTTCGTCCTCTACCCTTTTTTCCTTTTTTTGTGGGGTTCTTGCACCCTTCGACGAGGAGAGAGATGGAGGATGGCCCCTCTAGTGATGGGGGTTGAAAAAGGAGCCCACCTTCTTCAAAGGGTTGTTCTACATTAGCATGTGCCATCCTTGTGATAGAGAAAGTTTCAACATCTCTAGAGTTCATCACTACTCTCGAGTCACTCGATGAGCCTAGCAATGAATCTTGAGCACCACCTCCCTCGTCTGTTGAGGTAACATATGGAACTCCAATGAAGTGCATGTTTAATTCTTTGGACAAGGTCCTAGCCCTTTCAATAATCTTCATGAAGTTGTTGACTTTTTCCCCACAGGAACTGAGCCGAGGAGACCCCGAAGGGTCTCCTTCCTTGGCTCTTGTTGTGACATGGTCATAGGGTTTCACCCTTGACATTCCAACCTTCCAAGCTTGTCTTCCTTCCCTGTATAATGATCTAGATTGGGAGGGCGATGACCTCTTGGCTAATGAGTGTTAGGGGGTACCTCTTCTTTATTTTTAGTGTAGTTTGTTTGTGTTTGTTTGTGTTCCCACATGCTTTTGTTATGTGTTCCTGGATGACCCTTATCACCCTTGTAGGTTCTTGGATACAAGAGTGATTATGTGTCATAAAACTTCCTCTATTTGTGGCATCATTATGTTACGTGTATTGATTTTTGACAATTGGGGACAATGCAATGTTTTGGGGGCATTTAGTCTTCCCTTCCATATTGACCCAATTTTTAATTTTTAATTTGTTTTCTTGAGCATTCTTCACATGGTTTGATATAGTAGGGGGTTGATGATAGTTCATCTAAATACTATTATTATACTTATATTTATGAGCAGCTTTGACCTTGAACTATCAAATCACCCCTGTCCCTTGTGTGTTATGTCATTGTTTTACTTTCTTTGTATATTTCTCTCTTCTTTTCTTGATTTGTGATATTGTGGTGCTCATGTGTTGTCCCTCACATGTGTGAAAACATTACCATGGTTACATCTCGCTATGTTCCACGGGCCATAACATCACCTTTTTTTTCATTCCTTCTTTTCTCTCCTTAAGATGCCACGTGACTTGTGTTTGACATGCACCATCCTAGGGGGGATATCATGTCACTTAAATTTTTAGAAAATGCATTCAGTGGCCAACAAATCTTTTCTTGAAAATATTTTCAATTTTTTTTGAAAAATTGCATTCTCAATAAGGACCCCTAATGGAACGTGTTTCCTTCGTCATGGGTTCAAAGAGAAAGAACATGAATAACTTTCCTTTGAGGAGGGAGAAAATTTTCCTATAGGAGAAGACTTGACCTTCCCCTCATGAGGGGGAATTTTCTGCCTTTCAAATTCCTTGAAGTGAACATATTTCAAAAGGATTCCTTGATGCTTGAATTGATTTACGAAAATTTTTGTTGCACTTTCAAACAACGCATCCCTTGAGTGGACTGCTTTCCTTTTGAAGGGTTCTCGAAGGACCACTTTGAAAAAATTTCCTTCAATTTTCTAATTGTCTACATGACTATCTGCTTCTTTGGTGTGGTTACCTTTTGATTTCTAACAATGTTTTATCTATGGATTAACATGTTGCTTTGTAAGTGCACCTATGAAGCTATTTTATATTCTGACTCTATAGAGTCCCCTTACATTAGGCTTCCTTCAGGAGAGAGTACCTAGGGGATATTGCAAGAATGGAAAGATGGAAGGTTTTTTCATTGATGTCAACTAGTCAGCTGGTTATCTACTAGTTGTTGTTGGTTGTATATGTCAAGGATATTGAGAAAATTGTAATAAAGATATGTTGCGGGTGTTTTGTGGTTACTCAGGGTTTTGTTCCATATTTTCCCCTATTGTTGTGTGGTTCATATGTGTTGTTCAATATTTTTAGAAGGTGCTATATTTAGATTTCTAGTTCCTATTTCATTGTACAGTGCAAGTTGTGTTCACCAGTTGTGAACTATGGTTTTCTATGTTTCTTGTTGAGGTGTGGGAGAAATATTGTTGGTCCAGATTTCTATTTGATGAACTCTTATGATAATTGGTTCTAAATTTGAGTTCCCCTAATTGTATTGAGAGTTAATTTTGGCATTTGGAAGTTTTTTCTTAATGGCTCTATTTTTTTTACATTGGTGTGGCTAACCTTGTGTGAAATACTCCTTTCGAGAATGATGATGCATGTTGAATCTATTTGGGTCCCTATGAAGCATGTGTTTGGGTCACCCTCATTCTAATTCCACCCTAGGATGTTTTGGATATGTTTCAAAGTTGAAGATGGTATAAATGCAAGATGAGTTAGTAATTCAAAAGTATACAAGAGAAAAGAAGAATCACAATAAGAGAAAGAGAAACTATAGTTTGGTTTGAAACTGATTATATTTAGTAAGAGTGTGTGTTGAGAGTGTGGGAGATTAGTGCAAAGCTTAATGATGAGTTTCTAGATGCAATGAGTAAAAGGTGAAATCTATCATTCATGCAAGTTGATCGAGTGTCTATGGTGGAATCCTTTATAGCATTGGGATTGTAGTCTATCTATAACAAGTCTTCTTTATCTTCCTTGTATGTATGTTGTAGTGAGCCCTCTAGGTTTCATCCCTATTGGATAGTGAGTCCTTATTCTGAAAAGTAAGTCCATATTTTAGGCAGTGAGCCTTTTTGTAATCGGTTTTGATATTCTCTATAGTGTGAGTTAATCCTCACCATGGTTTTTCCTTCATTGGATTTTCCATGTAAATCTGGTGTTATTGTGTTTATGTGTTGGATTTGAGTTTCTGCATTGGCATTTGATGATTAATCATTTAAGTAGTATTAGTTCTAGTGATTGAATTAAAGGTTAATTTATGTCACAATTGATTCACCCCCCCCTCTCAGTTGTCCTATTGAACAGTTGGTATTAGAGCACAAGGTTCCTTGGTGAAGAGCTTAACCACTTGGGGAATTTATGAGATGGTTGGAAAAATGGTTTTTGATTATCTGAGGTTTGATGGAACTAACTATGGTATCTGGAAAGTATTCATGGAAGAATATCTGGAGTATTGTAGATATGATGTGGAGAAATCTTGCAAAAATACTTACACTCGTCTTGCTAATGGTCTGAGTACACATGAAGAAATCAAAGCACATGAATTGAACAACAAAGCGAAGTTCATCTTGAAGAATAGTCTAGTACATTATGAGTTGATTAAGGTTAAGAATTTGAAAATAACTAAGGAAGTCTGGGATGATTTGGAAAGAGCACATGATGGTGATGAAAGAGTTAAAGAGGAAAAATTATAGAACTTGGAAACATAGTTTGATCTTCTACACATGTCTGAAGATGAGAATATTAAAGCTTATTTATAGAGATTGGATGAGATAGTGGATAGAATGAGAGGACTTGGTGCTACTATAGATGAAAACATGATTGTAAAGAAGATGCTTAGAACTCTTCCTAATGCTTACAGTGAGAAGGTGAGTGTTATTGAGAAGACTATAGATTATAAGACTAGTACTAAGGATCTACTATTGGGATTCTTGACATCTTATGAGATGAGGAAGCCGAGTCTAAGAAATGGGTGCAAATCAGAGACTGCATTTAAAGCTACAAAAGCTGAAGATCTAGATGAGGAAAAATTTGATTAAATAGAAGCTAACTTTGTAAGAATAATGAGGAAAGGCTCTGGTAAGTATGAAGGAAAGTTTCCCTTTAAATGCTTTAGCTGTGGAGAAATAGGTCATTATGCTACAAAATTTCTAGAAAGAGCTAAAAGAAATAAATAAATATATGAGAAAGAAAAGAAAGGGAAGAAGATTAAAAGAGCTTATTATGTGAATGAGAATGCTAGTATATGTGATGAGGATTCAAAATATGAAGATCCTGATGACAATGAATGCTTGTTCTTGGTGATTAAGGATGAACCTATTTTTGCTAATTCTTTAAGATAGGTAAAATAAAGCCCTCTAGAGAAGGAGAAAATTGAAGGTACGGGTATCTCTACCTTACATGCTAAACAAGAAAAAAGAAATGAGTAGTTGACAGTGGTTTTTCACATCACATGTTTGGTGATAAGAGTAAGTTTGTTAAGCTTGAAAAATATGATGGAGGCTTGGTTATGTTTGGAGATGATATTGGTGCTAAAATATGTGGGATAGGTTCAGTAGGTTTTGATGGTAAGCATCATACTAATGATGTCTACTATGTTAAGGGTTTAAGGCATAATTTGTTGAGTGTTGGTCAGATGTGCAGAAAAGGATATGATCTTGTGTTTAAGGATGAGAGATGTGAGATCCAGAAGATTGATTGCGAAAGAAATATGAAGGGAATATCTATCAACTTAAGGGTGTTGATGGATGATGTTTTATGACTCAAATTAATGATAGTTGGCTATGGCATAGGAGAATGTGTGACATGAATTTTGATAACTTGGAAAGGATTAGTGTTGTTCAAGTTGTGAGATATTTACTAAGAATTACAAATCCTATTAATGTTATTTGTAGGAATTGTCAGTTTGGAAAGTAAGCAAGAAATCATTACAGATCAAAGGAATAGTCCACAACCGAACTACTAGATTTAGTTCATACAGATCTTTGTGGTCATACAAGAGTAAGAAGTGTACTTTGTGAAAGGTACTTTATGATTTTAATTCATGATTATTCTAGATATACATAGGTTACATTTCTTAGAGGGAAATTAGATGCATTAGATAGATTCAAGGCATTCAAAGCTATGGTTGAAAATGAAGTGAATTTGAAGATAAAATTCCTAAGGTCTGATAGAGGTGGAGAATTCACCTCCCATGAGTTTAAAATGTTTTGTGAAGTGCATGGAATAAAGAGATAGTTATTTTCCCCAAGAACTCCTTAGTAGAATGGAGTTGTTGAAAGGAAAAATAGAACAATTCAAGAGGCTGCTAGATCAATGATTATTGAAGCTAGTTTACCAAAAGTTTACTACAAAGAAGCTATTCACATTGATGTTTATGTATTCAATCAATTTAAAGCAAGAGAAAACAGTACAAATACTCCCTATGAGCTATGTCAAGGAAAGAATTCCTACTGTTAAATATTTCAAAGTATTTGGAAGCAAATGCTATATCAGAAGAGATGAGGAAACTTTGGGTAAGTTTGATGCAAGAAGTGATGAAGGCATTTTTCTTGGATATTCTACTGATAGCAAGGCATATAGATGTTTCAATAAAATACTAAGAAAGATTGTAGAGAGCTCAAATGTGAATGTTGATGATACAATGAAGAATCCTATTAATATTGATGGATACGTATCTGATGAGCATGATTGTGCAAGAATAGAAGAGATTGTGGAAGAACAGGAAAAAGATGAGCAAGGGAAGCTAGATGAACAAAATGAAATAGAAGAAGATGCTCTAGTGATGTCCCCTAAGACACCGAAATATGTATAGAAGAATCATTCAGAAAGAAAGATTATTGGAGACAAGAAAAAAGGTATGTTGACCAGAAGTAGAGCTACTGCTGAAGTAAATCTATGTTTACTTTTTGAGATTGAATTGAAGACTATGTGAATCTTGTAAAGATGAACATTGGAAGGAGACCATGAAAGAATAACTTATGCAAATTCAGAAGAATCAAACTTGGGAACTAGTCCCAAGACTGATAGGAAAAAAAATCATTGTATCAAAATGGGTATTCAAAAATAAGTTGAATGAAAATGGAGAAGTTGTTGGAAACAAAGCGAGGCTTGTGTGTAAAGGCTACTCACAAGTAGAAGGCATATATTTTTAGGAATTTTTTGCTCCAGTAGCAAGAATGGAAGCTATAAGAATGTTCTTGGAATTTTTGGCACATAAATACTTTAAGGTCTATCAGATGGATGTCAAGTTAGAATTTTTGAATGGTGAACTAGAAGAGGAAGTTTATACGGAACAACTAGAAGGATTTAAATTAACAGATCAACCAGATATGGTGTGCAAATTGAAGAAAGCTTTATATGGGTTGAAGCAACCTCCTAGAGCATGCTATGTGAGGTTAGATAAGTATTTGATTCATCAAAGCTTTAACAAAGGTATGATAGATAGTAATTTGTACTTTAAGATTTAAAATGATAGAATAGTGATTGTAGTAGTGTATGTTGATGACATTATATTTGGAGGAAATGAAAATATGTGCAAGAGGTTTACAAAAGAAATGTAGAAAGAATTTGAAATTTCTATGTTTGGGGAGATGAATTTACTTCTTGGGCTACAAATTAATCTAATAAAGAAGGGAATTTTTATTTCATAGTCTAAGTATGTGAGAGAGATGTTGAAAAAGTTTGGGTTAGATGGTTCCAAACTAGTAAGTACACCTATGGTGACTAGATGAAAATTGGGAAAAGCCAATGATTCACCTAAGACTGATCAGAGCAAGTATAGATCTATGATTGAAAGACTATTGTATTTGACTACTACTAGACTAGATATCATGCATGATGTTTGACTTGTGGCTAGATTTCACGAAGACCCTAAGGAAACACATGTTGCTACTATTAAAAGAATTTTCATATATTTGAATGGCACTTTGGATTATGGGTTGTGGTATCCTAAAGATATAGATTTTACACTTAGTGCCTATATAGATGCAGAATGGGTTGGATGTGTAGATGATAGGAAAAGTACAAGTGGTGGTACAATATTTCTTGGATACAGATTGGTGGCATGGTGGAGTAAGAAGCAAGATTCAGTCTCTTTATCTATTGATTAAGTTGAGTATATTGTTGCTGCAACTTGTTATACACAAGTTCTATGTATGAAACAAAAATTGAAAGATATCATAGTATTATATGATGACCCCATTTCTATTTTCTATGATAATACAAGTGTAATTAACATTTCAAAGAATCCTGTGATACACTCAAGGATGAAGCATATATCTATCAAATATAATTTCTTGAGAGTGAAGATCATGGAGAATGAAGTAAACCTTGAGTATGTTTTGATGAAGGACCAATTTTTTGATATTTTCATGAAGGCTCTTCCATAAGATACTTTTGAGTATCTTCAAGAGAAGTTGGGGGTTGTTGTCCCTCCTTTCTTGAACTAGATGCATATGGAGATGTATTAGTCCTATGGATCTATGGATCTATCTTTCTTCTGGGCTGATGGCTTGGTGGCTATGTCTCAAGGGGAGCAAGTAGTGTAGTGTAGGAAAATGCATACCCTTGAATTTTCACACTTGTTTGGGCCCGCCTTGCTTTATTTATGCTTCTTTATGGCTTAATTGGTCCTATTTTGTGTCCACAAGCCCTATGGATTACATTTTTTTTGGTTAATCCCAACATTCTTCAATTCATAAATGATAATTTAATGACTCCATCAGTGTTTTCCTAATTTTTGTGTTAGGACTAAAATGCCACCTAGGGCGTATTTTTCCCCCAAGGCTCTCGGGACCCTAATTTTGAGATATCCTGATTGGGCCCCTTTTAGGTGTCTATGCCACAAGTTTTTAGGACTTGGGATTAAGATACCACCTAGGGAATATTATTCCTCCTTGAGTCATTTTTGGGATTTAATTTCAAATTCTACTGGGATTTAGCCTCCTTTATTTAATGAATTCATATGTTGGCTTGGTGTGATGTAATTTTAGGATATTAAGTATATATAAGTATAAATACAAGGTTCCTTCTCTCATTTTTCATCCTAAGAAATATATCAATCATTCAAGAGTAGATTTATCAAGTATTTGGAGCCATTTCAAGATTCAAGCATCATATCAAAGAGATTCTTGCATCATCTTTGTTGTGCTAACATTTGTGATGTAGGTTTTTGATTCAAGAAAGCAATTCGAGTCCTATCTTTCAAGCATTCAAGATCCATATCCATTACAATAATTACACACAATTTTGTATAATTTATAAGGGTTTGGTGAGTTTTAGCATTGCATGATGTTCATTGACCATTTCCTTCATTATTTCTATTTCATTTCAAGGTTTAATTACCAACAAGGGGTTTGACCAAGGAAAACCCCCATTCACTAACAAACAACAAGTTTTTCCATCTTGCATATTTGTTATTGAATATTTAGGTTGAAAACTTGAAGATCACTTGTAGTGAAAAGTTGTAAAAGTTACAAAATTGCATTACAAAGTTGGGGTGATCCCACAAAGCTAGTTTACAATTTTTGGGAGATTATGTTTTTTGCTGAAATCACATATTTTTAGAAAATATAATGATTTAAACCTTAAAAATTTCCATTTAAAGAATTCCAATTGAAGAGGGTTTGATAATACTACCTTATATCAAACCCCCTTGGATAGAACCCTGCTAGTTTTAAACCATACCTATAATAGAGTCTCCTTTACACCTATCAAAATGCTAATAAAAAACCACTTTTGATTTACCTTGTGGGGGATCAAATGAATTCATTTAAAAATTATTTTTAGTAAATATGTTGTCCTTATTATAAGCTTCCCAAAAAGTATAATTTTAAATAAATTTAATTTTATTATTATATTTATTTTTTATTTCTTGAGAATGTAGGCTTTTCACTGAAAATCAATCTCTCTATTCTACACATGTGGAAAAATAGAAGATTATATAAAAAAAAATGAAAAATATGAGTGCACAGATATTGAAGTCCTTGATCCAAAAAAAAATTTGAGTTTCAATACATACAAAAAAAAGTTGTGTTATATAGTCCACCTATGCCTGAATTGTAATTGGTTTGACTTTGAAACTTGATTAAGGAAAAAATATTCAATAAAACACTATGAAACCAATTGGAAGCACTAGATATTATAGTTAAAAGTCTAAATTCCAAAAAAATGGAATTTTATCCTTCATGGAAAAAAAGTTATGTGTTATACGGTGAGCGTCAGTCCTTAAAAATGGTGTTTACTGAAAAAACTAGTTTTTGAAGGAGATGGAAAAAGAAGTGCAATCTAATTCCAAAAATTTTGAAAAAAATATATTTAGAATCTACAGAAAAAATGTCACAAATCACTAGTTTGCATCATCTTCAAATTCCTCATAGTTTAGCCACTATAGTTGTTTGAAAGTGAAGATTTAGTTAGAAAAAAAATAGTTCAATGTCCATTTCGGCCAAAAATTGTAAACTAGTATTGTGGGATCATCTATTGTCATCTTCATAGAAACTCACCTATAGGCTGAATCCAGAAGTTTCAAAACCCGAGATTGGAAAAGAAGCAAGTGAAAACCTTGGAGCTAAGGATCCTATTTAGAGTTTGTAGAAATTTAGAATGGGACTAGTATGCCATCTTGGGCATCTTAGTCCTCTTGAGCATATTTTTTAGAGATTCCTTCATATCTAATTCCAACATCTAAAGATTCCATATTTTCTGTGAAAAACAAAAATGGGACTTATACACCACTTTGTGTGTCTTAGTCCTCCACAACACTTTCTGGCAGCTTCTTTACATTTCTAGAATCCTCACATCTCCAGATTTCCTAGGTACACACATACTAACTTACTTTTTCATAATTTCATTATTTGCATCTCTCATTTAGCTTACATTTCTAGTTTTAGGTCATTTTGCATATCACATTGTGTTTCCAAATATTCTCTTTCCCAAGCATTTCTTTGGTGATGAACCCCTTGGAATTCAAAGAAACCCCTCCTAGGTCCTTCCTAATTGTGAATTGACTCACCTTGTGAGGTTGTTAGTCAATACGATTGGGACTCCTAGGACATTAGTGAATTATTAGTGGAGAAAAAGTGATATCTTTAGGTATCCATTTTTCTTCCCATCATTTTGGTGAACCAAACTTTTAAGCATTAATTTTTTTATTTGGAGTCCATTATAGTCCTTAGATCTAGATTGCATTCATTCTTACATTGCATCTTACATTAGTGAAAGTCCATCTAAGGTATCTTTCATTTTGCATTAGTGAAATTGCAATTACGGTTTCCTATATTTGTATTAGTGAAAGTGCATATAGGTTGCATTTTTACTTTATTGCATCATTTCATTTCATTAAAAAAATTGAAAAGTGCATTGTTCTTCATCTTCATTGCATTTAGAAAAAAATCTTCTTGCATTCAAAAGTGAAAAATATTGCATTCCATATTGCATTGAATTGCTTGTTCCTAGTTACTTTGTCTTCCACTTATTTGCACATTTTTCTATTTCTGAGCATCAATATCTTGCATAGGCAATCTGTAAACACTGTTGACATTCCATAATTCACTATTTTTTTGCAAAAAAACTCTACTAGGACTAAAACACCTTTTCTGGCATCGTAGTCCCTCTCAGGATTTTTTATTTAGAATTCTCTCTTGTTTGTTGTCTATTTCAACCTTTGAAACTTCATAATCTCATCAGGGGTACCAAGACGCCCTTCCTGGCATCTTAGTCTCTGTTGAATTTGATTCTCTAGTTTTTAGGATCTAAAATTTATTTTCTATGTTTCTATGGGTTGCTTTCTATTTTCAGTTTCAGTTTCCAAATTTGTTGTTATTCCAATTTCTTTCATTTCAAGTGTAATTGCAAGCATAGGATACTGTGTTCATTACATTTTTTGTGGTTTATCCCTTGTATGAGATGTTGTACTTGGTGTCCTACTACCAATATTGTGGTTAGAAAAAGTGTGAGACTCATGGCATCCCACGATAAGACACTCATTGTGGATCTTGGGTTATCAAGATCTCTTACTTCTAGTGTTGGCACTAGCTCACTAGGTATGTACCATACCTTTGACACCTCTTTTCCTATGCCTATCTTACCTACAATTGCTTTGTCAAGTTTCCAAACAATGGTTGATTATATTCCTCAAGAAAACATAATGAAAATGCATGTAGACTTATCTCATTTACAAGATAGCATAAGTACTGAAAACATTTCAAATACTATTATACTTGCCATAGATAACCTTCATCACATGATGGAAAGTGATGAGGGATTGGACGTTGTGCATAACATAACTCAAATATTTGGAAAAAATCTTCCTTCCACCACTAATGGTGCTCAAGCTTCAAACAATATGCAAAACCAAGGAGAAATTCAAACTCCTCCCTCTTCAACCATAACCTAAATTCCCACCTATATCAATCCTCAAATGACCACAAGAATGCAACCAACTAGTAGCATCCTTCCCACCTTGAACAGTTCCACTAGTGCTCCTTCTACCTATGTGGCATCTAATCTTATATATCCTCCTATAATCAATCCATTCATTAGTCCTTCCAACACATACATACCACCACCATATTCATCTCCATCACACACTATAAGAAATGGCCCTATCATTAACCACCTCTTACAAATCCTGTCATCTATCCAATGTCAAGTTTCTACCATAAATCAAAATAAAAATGGTCCACCTTCATACTATGTCAAGAGAAATCCATTGTCCTTGGAGATATTGAAAACTTTGGTGCCACAAGGTATAGAGATCCCTAGATTTGAGAAATATGAAGGAAAGGGAGATCTTGCTAATCATGTTAATGCCTTTACTACTTTGTGTAGTGACTTTATCGATGAAGAAAAAAATTTGGCCAAATTTTTTTCTTGATCCTTGAAAGACATTGACTTGGATTGGTTTTTTGCATTATCGATAACTCAATTCATTGATTCAATGAACATGTTTCCTAAAATGACATTGGCTGATTTGATGAGATGCAAGAAAAATGAGGTTGAAAAATTCACTAACTTTATTTCACGCTACCAATCACTTTATTCCTAAATCAATGTGAAGATTCTTGATTTCCACCATCAAAATATGTTCATAGAAAACTTACAAAGAAAGATAAGGGATAAGCTCGATGTGATGAAGTTCCCCTCCTTCATGCATTTATGCATTTCCCTTCAAAACCATTAAAATTCCCTAACTAGTAGTGAACCAAAAACAACCCCTACCCATCCCAAAAAAATGGAAGCCTCAAACCAAAACACTTACCAACCTTTCAGAAGACAAAATAAAAGTTTCCTTTAACTAAATTCCACCTCTCACACTACCCAACTAGTTGATACCCAAGTAGTTGCTTTAAGGAAGTGTAATACTTATATCTTTGGGATTTTGCAAAGATAATTTACTCTATTACCTGACACACTTCACAACATTATGACCCAACTCTTAAACAAAAACATGCTTACCTCACCTCCTATTTGACCCCTTGACCCTAGCAAGCCATTACCTCTGAGATTTAAACACAATTCCTATTTTTCTTTGTTGGCATATGGCTTTGGTAAATCATTTTTAGCTGCTAGTGTTGTCATTGATGGCAACTAGAGTCAGTAGTATGGTCTACAATTTAGAAGTAGTTCCTACTGGAAAGGAAAGTAGAAGATAGTATTCTACTGGCAGAATGCATGAAGAACAAAGTATCTGGTTGGTATGTTGATCTGAATACTTCACTGGATCATTATTTTTTTGTGTGGATCCCTAGGGAAGCTTGTCAAGCATGTATGCTACCTGTTTGATAAGTTTTATGATATTACATTGATCCATTAACGAGTTTGGAGATTCAATAAATGATTTATTTCTTATTTTCTCATTATAGTCAACCTATTGTATATGGCGTGTTCTGGATGTATGAGGAGTATGTGTTTAACTATTTCTTATGTTGGGAATTCTGGTTTGCATCCCTACTATAGTCTAGCTGACTTGTGTGGGTACATATTAATTCTAATTGGTGATTTGAGCCAACTTGTGGAAGAATATTATATTTTGTTGCAAGCTGACATATAGAAATAAAATTCTTGTTAGCGGATACATAAATGAGATCGATAATTCATTTTGCATGTGATGTATGAAGTGGTGAGAAGGTGTGTGTGTGAAAAAGTGCAGAACAGATGCATGAGGTAATATCAAAGGATCTGTCGAGTGAATTTTTTTTGTGCAACAAAAGGGTTTTTCTAGGAGAGCAGAGTAGAAGTGAAAATTGGAAAAAAGGTCCAGAATCTGTTTTATGTGCCTCATTGGAACTAAATCCAAGAATTTGTAGATGTTATTTTCTTAGTTCATATTTTGAATAGTTTTAATCCAAACTCCTTTTGGACAGTGAGTCCTCTTTTGTAGTTTGAGTAGTGAGCTCTAGGTAGTGTGCCTGAATGCAAGTGCATTCCCTTTTTATCATACTTTTAATAGAGTATACTTTGTGGATTAATCTCCACCGTGGTTTTTCCCCTAACAGGGTTTCCATGTAAAAATTCTGGTGTTATGGTGTTCACATTGTCTTGTTAATGTGTATGCATGTTTTGATCTATTTATTTTTTGTGGATGCTATTAAAGATTAATATTGTTGTTGATAGTTCAAGATCTAATTTGAAATTCAAATATTGTGGAACACTGATTCACCCCCTCTCTCAGTGTTCTTGGTGTCCAACTATTGGTATCAGAGCAGGTTCCTCTTTTGAGTTTAAAAATTTGAGGTGGATCTTGGATTACAATGGATGTAGGTGGTCTTCAATAACAGCTTGTGGTGGCACTTGATGATCTTGATCAGACTAAAGCGGAGGTCATTGAACTAAAAGAAAATCTTGTGGATGCCCAAAAATTCATTCAATCACTGAAGGATAAAATAAATGAGTCAAGGGAAAAGATGAAAGAACTATGTGGTCAATTGAAGAAAAAAGAAAGAAAAGGTTCAAAAGATGTTCATCTGAATCAAACCCTAAAAGAAATAATAGAAGAATGTGAAAATATTGCTAAGGAAAAAACTGCTCTAAAGCTTGAAATGGAATCTGTGGCGATGAAGTTAACCAAAGAGATTGAAGAAAGAAAGAAGAAGGAGGATAATATAGTCCAGTCCTTGAAAGAGAAGTCTAAGGAATGCAACAAAGTTAATAGTGGAGTCATTTAGCTGGAGATTGAACTGCAATAATCTAGAAACAATGAACAAGAGCTTGAGAGATAGGTAGTTATTCTCATAGATGAGCTTGCTACTGCAAATGAGTTTAAGGAGAAGTTCAGGATCAGTTCTACTAGGTTTGATGAGATAACTAAAGGTCAAAAGGATGTAAATAATAAGCGAGGTCTCAGATATGTGAAGGATGTGAGCTTTGGATTTGAACAAAAGGACCCTAAAAAGAAAACTCAGAAGAACAAAGACAAAAGATATCTGGTAAGACAACCCAATGCTCAGAGATTTAATGGATATTGCTTTGTTTGTAATAAATTTGGGCATATTGCTTCTCAGTGTAGAAGAAAGATAAACTTTGGCACTTCATCATTTTTTGGTCAGTGTTTTATATGCAATAAGTTTGGTCATAAGTCATTAGAATGCAAAAGTATGTATGTTGGTATAAGGAATATTAAATGCTATCACTACTGAATTTGACACAATTTTCGGATGGACGTTCGTCAGTGGTTTGACAAATCTTTTCCGGAAAAGCGACAAAATGAAAAAACAAATTCGTCACTATTTTTTTGTCACAAGTCCGATGATGAATTAAACGTCGAAATAACGATGCAGATTCGTCGATCGTCCGCATCATAAAATGGCTCAAATGTTCATCAAAATATCAATGAAATGGGCATCGAAAGAACACCAAAAGTCTGTTGCCATTTCGATGAAATGGGCAAGTATTTACAACGAAGCCTTCGTCGTGGCTAAGGAACTTAGTCAGACCTTTTATGTGATTCGTCGGTGACATTCGTCAAAATTGTGACGAAATGGGAAAGGAGTTACGACGAAGCCTTCGTCACAGCTAAGCAACTTCATTAGACCTTTTCTATGATTCGTCGGTGGACTTCGTCAAAATTGTGAGAAAATGGACAAGGAGTTTTGATGAAGCCTTTGTCGCAGCTATAGCAACTTTGTCAGACCTTTTCAGTGATTCGTCAGTTGTGTTCGTCGAAATTTCAACGAAACAATGTAAATTTTTTTAAAATATTCATTGAAATGTACCATCAGTGAGAGATCAATCAAGTCGCGTCCCTTCATATTCAAATCTCAGGAAATTATTTTATTTGGTCATTTTCTGTGTTTATTAGACACCCGCTGAGACGTCATGTAGTTTCGCTGACGCCTTGAGTCTCTTCGATAGTCAATATTACATATTGCTTTGGTGTCGCACAATTTCATCAATGTTCAGAGTCTCACCAATAGCCAATAGATCATATGTCACTATGGTGTCATGCAGTCATACCGACATTCTGAGTCTCCTTGAGAATTATTCCTTTGGTCTTAAGTGTATCGCTACAATTCTCACCAATGATAACTTATCAATGTGACTTTGGGGGTCGTCGAGACTTTCCTTCGACTACTTAATAGCTTACAATCAAACTTGAGCTTGAAATTACAAAACATAATATCATGCCAATTAATTTTACCATTGCTATTCTAGACCTTCAGCTTATGGCAGAATAAGTACCAAATTTCTTGAGCATAAAAACATTCAAAAAGAATATGTTTGATAGTTTCCCGAGTCCTGCAGATATTGTAGATTTCAACACTTTCCTTGTTAGATTTATAGGGATCTATCTTTTTCATTAATGCAGAGGTAGGTAAAGGAGAAATAATTATAATTGTAACACTATTCATAGTCTAGTAAATTATGTTTGTAATTTGTGTTCAATGGACCTCAGTTTTATCACTATACTGCCCATCTAATACCATATTTTAATCCAGGGTTCAACTATCTCAGATCTAAAGAAGCACCTTCAATTAACCATTTAAAGTACTATAAAATAAGGTAAGACTTTTACTTGAGAAAGATTGGGTACACTTATAGGATTAAAGTTCTCGTAATCATCAGGATTTATTGGCACACAGACACAACCTGCAACATATGAAGTAATGGATGACTACAAGTTAGTGAAATGATCCTTAATATGTGAGTGGTTTGAAAATTGATTGGTAGAAAATAAGGTTACAAACAGCTCTACATAAAAAATTATGAGGACAATCTACTGTAATTATCAAAATAGATGAAAAGTGCAAAGGAAAGAGTCGAGCTACATCTCTAGAGCCTAAAAAAACCACATGCAAGAAACATAAAGAAAAGAACAAACCAGTTTTTGGATAAATACAAAATGGTGCCTTCAGCAAGTGATTCATATGCTTTCACACCTGACACAGGACATTAAGAATATTTTAGTCTTCCTCTATGAAATTAACTACTTACAAAATAGACCCAAAAACCAATATTATATACCTCCATGTCTAGCCGAGGGTAGGTATAAGAGAAAAAAATTTCATCAATGAAATGCCGAAAAATATCAATGTGTGTGTAGGTTTGTATTACTCAAAATATCATTTCACTACCTAAGGAAAAATACCAAAGTGATGTTTTAAATTTTAATCTTCACATAGGCTCGCTTATTGCTACACATGCATATACAAGCATTATTCAAGCTCTAAACTATTCAAATATTAAGGATTTAATTAGCTATAAGATGGAAAGTTGTTGTTTAGACATAATCCATCATCTTTTACATATCTTTATTCACTCCTAGCGCTTTAGATAAATTTGTGTAAATGAGACAGAAATGTGAATCTTTTATGAGAATGAAAATTCTTAAAAGGAGGGGGGAGAGAGAAAAGGGTAGGGGCCAAGAGAATGCTTGAATGTATAGAAAAGTATAACATTTTGATCATTATAACAATGAAACCAGTATTAAGTTTGAAGCATTAATATCATTTACAACATTTATCATCAAGAATGAATGTAAGTAGAGAAACTTTTGCATACCTATAGATGGTACAAAATTTCATGGTTAAGTCGAAGCCTCCCATCAACAACAAGATCCAAATATCCGCGTATCTATCTCAGTCGAGCCTCTAAACCCTTCAGAGCTGTCAATTTTTCCACTAACCTGTTATGCACAAAAGTCAAATTTTAGAGTTATATCACCACTAAAAACATAAGAAACAGAACTTTGAAACCAAATCCACACACAACACAATTTGGTATTCATACAAAGCTATACAAACAAACTAAACTCAGAACATTGGAATGGAAACAACTTCAAATTATGATGCAGAGCATGGATTCAGGGTATAAACAATCATTTTTTTTCTACCATAGTGAAAAGTTAGCACTTTCTTTCATCTTTGTATATTGGTTTGATGCTTCAAATGATGCATTTCTTATATTGAAAAGTGCATTACCTTATTGAGCTTCTCTTTGTTTCGAGAGTAGTTTAATAATCTCTACTTAATAGGGCCAACCACATGACGATGGAAGCTCATTTGGCCCATCCCCCCCCCTCACTTCACTCTCAATTCCCCATACCCAATCATATAGCATTAATCATTCATTCATCCATTAATAACATATAACATTCATTCATTCATCGATTAATAACATATAACATTCATTCATTCATCCATTAATAACATATAGCATTCATTCATCCACTAATAACATATAACATTCATTCATTAACATATAACACTCATTCATTAACATATAGCATTCATTAATAAACCACCTACTTTCCCTATGTAATGGATTGTTGAGTGGTTCATATTGATTAGCCTATTCCTCATTATTTTTTATGGTAACATCGATAGTTGTACTAGTTACCTGATAGAGCTTTCAAAATTCTTGCAAAATTTTGAGCAAATCATGACTTGGATCATGATTTGCCAAGCTTTGTGTCCAAGGATGGGGTTAGGTTTTTGTTCTGTGGACCCTCTTTCATAATGGTTTATCTAAAACCCTTTTGCATTTTAATTTTGCATTGACTTGTTTTAGCTGGTCACCAGTCGAATTAGTTACCACTTGAGCCTTTGAATGCATCTATTTATCAGCGCCTTCAGTCTAGGAAATATGGTTACCTTGTGCATTGTCTCGTGCCAAATATCCATAAAGTTTGGAAAAATATTTTACCTTCAAAAGACTTAAGTTTAAGTCATTTTCTCAAGGGTCTAATTATCATCGGCCTATTCATGGCCCCATCTAACTTCTAGAATGTGCAAAAATCCTACCCATTGGATTTGAAGACTAGATCTAGGTCGTTGATCGCACACCGTACAAGAATTAAAGAATAGTCATCAGAAGATGTGTGAGGTATGCGATGTTTTGATGCGTGTCCTTGCAATGGTGGGGTTTGATCCTTATCCAAACACCCAATGGATGATGATTGGGAGATCAATGGTTGTTATGTAGAGTGAGTTAAATCCTGGTTGTCTATCGCACACCTCGCAAAATTTTAATTAATACCCCCAAAAAGCTTGCAAGGTACGCAATTGAAGGATGCGTGGAACTCCTTGACTGCCATGTAGAGTATGATAGATCATGTGGACAAAAGGATGTCGCTCCCAGTCATCAAATTTTCATTGGCCAGAGGTTAGCAAGCCATGGTCTCAGGATTTCAAACCCGATTTAACTTAATATGAGCCGCTCAATTTTCCATCTCATATAGAAATCGACGACCAATATTCAAAAATCAGAAATAGGCATGTGATAGGAATTTCTACTCTACAAGGAGTATTCATTAATGGTGTGTGTGCTATAGGAGTGATCAATTTGATCCTTGTGTGTGTGAGGAATTAATTTCCTATATTTATTGAGAATAATACATGGATTTTCATGTACCTAGCTAATTAACAATAGATATGTGGATGCCAGTGGTCGATTGCTTGCTTTCTCATGTGATTTTAATCAAGCATTGATGATTAGCATGCCTAATTTTCCTATTAAATGAAGGTTGATGGCCTTTTTTTTCACCATTGCAATTGAGAGTGTGAATTTATGAATTCTAGAAGTGTGTGTTGTGTTCATGAAGCTATATTTTTAGAGAAGATGAGAAAGCCAACTACTTCTATGTTAGCAGTGTGGAGGTCCCCAATATTTCATAAATCTCATGATGATCTCCTATAGCATGAGTAGAACATACCCAAAATTACTCCAACTCTGAAAGAAAAGGGTAAAGAGGAGGCATGTGGTGAGAAGGCTACATTGGTCCCTACCATATGCATCCATAGATTGAGAAGCCGAGTTGTAACCAAAAAATAAATGGAGGATAAAGGATAAGAGTCTACAAGTTTTGTGAGCTTAATGCAAAGAAAATTAGATATGGATGAGCTTCTTTTGGAAGGAAGAATTCCCCCACTGCTATCACTGACAGTCCTTCAGATAGTGAAACCAAAACTAATTCTAGCTACCAATGATATTTCATGTTCCTAAATCAATTGGCATCCCCAGGGGAGGAAATGATAGCAGTTTCCCTAGTTTCTATAAAGACTCTGAGTGGGCATGATTACTCAATGGCCAATAGAGATAAAGACGAAGAAGGGGTAGTGGTTTCTCCTCTTCCTTCTGCAAAAAAATGAAGTGAGCGGGTCTACTGTGGCTTTGGTCCTAGTGCTCGTTCTTGTTCTGGGTGATGAAAATGGTGTTTGGGTCTTATATTTTGTTGTGATGATGAAATTGTTGTGGCCATTGTTTTCACTCTATGGGTACGTTGTTTTTTTGTCTTTTACACTAATTTGGAATTCTTTGGGGCTGGTGTGATGGAAAAAATTTGGCTAAACATGCTTGGAATGCAAAGTTTTTTTTACTCTTATCCCTTTATTTTATGTATATCTTATTCTAGCATTAGAGATTGAGAATGTCATGTTGTAATGATTTCTATATCTACCCATGTTCAAACATAGTGCCCATGGATATGATGCCATAACAAACCGATGTTTTGATACAGTGTAGGTGATGATGACATGTTTTTTATGGTAGCGAGATAGGCTTGAGGACACAATTCCATGTATATATATGTGAAGGAATATTTAATATTATGTTATACCTACTTGGAGCTGAGTGGTGTGGGGATGCTCTCAAACTTGTAGATAGGGCCTCATGTTTTCTATGATAGGTTGTGTTTGGTAAACATATGAGTGTGTCTCATAATGTATACCTTTGGCTTTGGCAAGTGGTATGTGATTGTCTACACTCCAAGGAACATAACTATGTGGGATGTGGCCTACAAGTTTCTCTATGATGCCCATTAACGTGTGACATATGGCCTTGTTTGTGTTGTCCACTTGGTATATGGCCATGTCATTTAGGGCTTTGTGGTGTGAATACCATAATTGCACACATGAGGTGGATGTGGCCTAAGCATACTTTTTCACTAGGCACATTGTCATCTAATGTGGGAATTTGTGTGTTCATGTTACAAACACACATGAAGGGCTATATTGATAGTGCGAACATGACTTCCCTCTTTCCTTATTTAGTGGCTAGTTTCTAGTTTTATATTGATGTGATGTGAAATTTTGATGATTTTGAACTTTATTCTGGTTATTAGTGACATTTTCTTAGCTTGTGTGGGCCAATAATTATGATTTTATCTTGAAATATTCACTTAGCCACTATTTGTGAAGTTAATTTTTATGTAGCTCTAGCAATTATGCTTGGTTTAGTGTTGCAATTATGCACATTTATTTATCTTATTATTTAATTGGAAATTCTATCTTTGGTATTTATGATTTATGGTGGTTGAACTAGGATCTCTTTTTTCTTCAAGTGCTATTCTTGTGTTGTGTTATGATTCCTCACCAAGTCCAAGGAGAATGACCTTATTTGAGTGTATATAAGGAAGTAGACGTAGGAAAACATGAGAATGGGGGTATGTGTGGACTATGTTGACAACCATGAGCCACTACCTTCCTAGTGTGTGTGTGTGTGATTATCTCTTGGATGTTAAAACCATTACACAAACAAGAGGTAGGTCACTTGTGGACATGTATTGAAGGGCTCACCAAATTTGTGTAGCCCTAACACCATCATGCCATATGATTTTATTTTGGAATTGATTCTTTTTGAGTTTTGAGACCATTATGTATCCATGACCTACATGTACACTATGTGTGATTGTCTTGTAAAATATGGATGTTCTAATTTATGGTAAGATACATGTTTTGGTTTGGATCTAGTTGTATAGGAGTTATTGGATATATTAATCATGCTTTGGAAAAATTTAATTACTATATCCACATGGAAAGAAATATCAATTATGTTATATTATTGCTTGTTGTGATCTTAAGATTAGGTGTGTTTTGGAAAATGATAATGGTGCTAAGGAAATTGATTTTTTGATGTTTTAATTCTACTTTCTCCTATTGTGGATGATGTATAATATTTCTTAGTGATGTGTAATTTCTTTGAGTTTAGTAAAAAGGAGGAGAAACAAAATGATGCAAGAGAAACAAGTCCTCAATATAGACACTTAAGGAAAAGCTCCAACACCACTAGATCCTTGGGACCATGATGATTTTTTTTCACATGGTTTAGCCATAGGAGGTATCAAAAATTAGAGGAAAAAACAAGTCCTAAGAGAGAGATAACTTGACTAGTTTTTTAAAGGTCTAATTGATGAAAACAATCACCACCGTAAATCTAAATGACATAAAAATTATCAAAAATGGGAAATAGGCTTAGAAAAATATTGTATAACCTTGTTTGATATGATTAACATTATTTTTTTCACATGCCCAAACACAAAAATAGGCTACCCAAAAAATATAAAAAACTTTGAGTCTATCATCACTCATAACCAGGCTAGTCCATTGATAACTAGGTCACCCTGCATGATACTAGGATGCCCCATTGATGAAAAGGATACCCAAACACATTTAAAAACATTTTGATTGAGTATGGAGAATATTGAGTAGAGCAAGATGCCTAGATAGAATCACATAAGACACTTAGGAGATAGGATAACACACATAATACATGAAGTATACATGGCATTCAAGAATGTAAAAATGAATCTCTTCCATAACATGAAATTTATGTAGGATAACACTCAAATACACAAGATTAACTCCAAAAGAGAAGGTAGAAAGAGCCACAATAATGGTATCAATAATCCACCCCATAGAATACCATAATACCTCTCACAAAATAGAAGCTAGGCTACAACAAATAACTCAAGATCTCTCAATGACCAAATCAAAACTTAATACAATTCTATGATGAAAGACACAAAAGATAATGCAATAATTTTAACTTAATTTATTTTAACATATTATTAAATGACTTAACATAATATTTCATGAGGGATACATCAAATCCCCCATGCCAATTCATCAAAAGTACGAATTTTTATAAATTGTCATCAAAATTTCAACAAAAAATGAATTTTCAAAAATAAAAACTAAATATACCCTTGGGCAGAAAAAGTTACCAACACCCCTTTTAATCCATAAAAAGTCATTTTTCACAATTCCCAAAAAAATGGGCATAATAACAATATATTTTTGAAAATTTATATAATTCTACATATAATTCATTATACTATCAAAACCTACATGAAATAAAAGGAGTTGGGAGGTTCTAACACCCCACCAATCTGTTTACAACCTTTCAAAATAAAGTATAATAAGAATTTAAGAATATATTGAAAACATACCTCTTATTCTAGCATATTTTGAAAAGAGGAGAACTCTAAACACACCCTGTGGATGCACAAATCCATGCATGAGCATGATCTCATACCAATTCTTATCTGGATAATTCAAACCCCATCCCGGTTTCCCTCCAATTGCTCCCACAATCACAAATAAGAATTTGGGGAAAAGAGGGTTTTGTCTCTCGAAGTTCCTCACAAATAAAACATAAAATGAAAAATGAAATGCCTTTTTCCTTTTCACTCCATTTTCCTTTTCAATTAAAATAATATATTTTCTTTTCCAATTAATCACATTAAATTGGTTAGACCTTAAAAAAATTATTCAAGTTATCTCTTTCTTAGGACTTGTTTGTTCCTATAAGTTTGAAGACCTCTTATGGCTAAACCATGTAAAAAATGTTTGTCATGGTCCCAATGGTCTAGTGGTGTTTGGAGATTTTCCTTAAGTGTCTCTATTGAAAACTTGTTATTTCTTGCATCATTTTGTGTGCACTATCCCAAACCTTATCTTGTGTAGTATTAGGAATGTTGTAAACCTTCTTGGTTGGTCTTGTGAGTGTTATCAATATTCCTCGTAAATAATGAGGCATTTTTTATTGTACCTTTATTCTTGTGTGATTTAATGTTACAATGGAACATCTTAGAAAGTATGTGGTTTGTCAAGAAGTGACCTATTGTCATTCTAATTAGTGGAGAGTTTATATCTCTTGGTTTGGCATCCTTTGCTGAGGGATTTCCTTGTTTATATTTGTTTACAAATTTTGGATGTGGATTAGAAGTTTGTGATTCCCTCATCCTAACCCATAGTTGTGTTTTAAGAGAATGCAATCATCAGTTGTGACTGATTCTCATGTGGGAGTTTATCTCTTGCTCTCTCTCTTGTATGTTATTCATGGTAGACATAATCCCAAAGTGGTTACTCTTCCACTATTTCCACCTTGCTTATGCAATGGTGAGGTCATCTTATTTTTTCCTTTATCATTATGTTCATGCAACAATTGTGTACACATTTTCGTGTTGATATCGTGTCTTTGATGTTGAGGTTGTTATGTTTCAAAAAATGTTTTATCAAGTTTTTCCTTGTGCTTTAGGTAGAGAATTGCATAATAATTTCATATAAATATTTAAATTATTATATTTATATTTATACAACTCATGGACATATATGAATTCATTTGTGGCTACATTAACTCTACTAATATAGTTAATGAGGATTCCCCAAATAGGTTTTCTATTAAATTCATTTGGAATGTAAAGAGGTCCATCATATATACCAATAAGCATATCAGAAAAAGAGAATGGAATGATAAGTTTGGGGACATCCTTGTAGTGTCAAAAATTGTCACCCTTAACAAATTCACACTAGGTTTGACATCCTCTTAAGTGTATGTGCCCAATTATGATGTTGGGATACCCATTTTATTTTTATTTTGGGAAATTTAATTAAATCCTTATTTATCAAATGTTCAAAGTGTGAAAATTATCGGATCAGGGTGCTTAGCATCCTTGTCCCATCTAATCATGCTCAAAATTTTAAATTTGATTGTTAGCCTCAATATATGTAGGAATTCAAATTTATTTCTCTGCCTATCTTAATGATTAATACAAATTATATTTATATTTGTATATAGACATATATATAGATAGATATATACATTTATACATATATAGATATAGATATATATAGTGTGTGTATATATATATTTCTTCCCTCCTTTTTAACTAGCAAAAAGGATATTTATGAATCTAACAACTAAAAGGAAATTCATGCAATATAAAGAGTAAAATAAGAGAAAGATCAAAAACATAATTATAGAAAATTATAGTTTGCAAATCCATCACTAAATTCATGTTCATGCATTGTGATGTGTTTATTGTTTATGTTTATTGTTATTATGTCCACTAACCCTTGCAAGATCTCAAAGTATTTTCCTCTTTCTCCTTTTCTGTGATGAGAAAAGTTACTTCAATCCAATATAAGGGTTTTAAATCTAAGCAATAAGATCACTTTAAATTGTATTTCATTATAATTTTTCATTTATTTTCCTCTACTCCCTTAAGAGTATGCACTCATTATCATCAATAATCATAACTGTTGTGGATGTGGAAGCATCAAAATAGGATTTGACCAAGGCAAGCCCCTATATAGTACAACCCTTCTTTGCTTGTCTATTTAATATGTTTATAGGTCTCCTATTCGTTGAAGTGGATTTGATATATCAAGGATCTTAAAATGTAATTTATGCATTCATGGGATTATCATCAACAAATTAGGGAAAGTTCATTATTCACACTTTTTTAGACTTTGGAACTTTATCTCAATTGTTAGAGACCTTTCGACACTAGTACAACTACGTAGCCTCTAAAATCCTATATTTTACCACTTCTAGACTAGGGCACCTAGTGCCCCTATCCTACAAGTTCAAATTCATTTCTTTTGCTAGGTTATTGTCTATCTACACTCTCTAGATTTTTCTTCTATTTTTGTCATTTTGTTATCTAATTTTTATATTTTGTTACACATATTTAAATTGATCCTAATTCACCTACTTGAATAATTTTCTTGATGTATCATTCTTACACCCCAAAAAAAGTGACCAAAACCCTAACCAACCTATTTGACTCTCTTGAGGATAACAACCAAGAAATATCTCATGGTTAGTTTTGTGTCCCTTAATATTTAAGGTGCAAGGATTGATTTGGGTTAAGGTGTTTATACTAGATCCCCCACTTCACTTTATTACAATACCAACCTTGAGGGATTTAATGGTAATTTTCCACCATCCCTACTAATGACACCTTCAAATTTTGCAAATTTGAAGTGCCCATGATGAAAAAATTTGCTTTGTGCACTCTAAAATGCACCTAAAAAATCTGTCTCAGTAACCTACTTTAGAGGGTCATAAATCGGAGCCCATTTGCTTTCATGAAAATCCCTTGGTGATTGTATTCATTTGTCATATGTGAACATGTATGTCTGATTTCAGCTTCCTGTGATGAGTTTTTACAAGGTTTTGAAGAGAAAAGTTGGAGGGTTCTGGGACTGTTTTGTTGTTTGCAAACTCTTAGGCCTGGGAAGTGGCCTCCTATTCAAACTAATTTTTCAAAGCTGGATGATCGTCGTGAAAAATGGATTGGTTCTTTGCATTCCACTCACATTCATATGCTCCTTGGTCCGGTTTCAAAGTCACAAGATCAAGTTTGATATTTTTACCAAGTCAAAAACAAAGGAAGTTTGTCATATTTTGACATTTGAATGTTTCAAGGAGGTCAACTTTGACCCCTAATATCGTGTGAAGAATAGGGATTGGTGAAGAATCCTCTTACACATCATCAATGGACCTAAATGATCTATTGCTTCTAGTGGTAGCTTCCCAAGAGGTGATTTGATATATTTTCAAGGAGGTAACTTGGTGCGCCTTAATTAGTTTTTAATAGGTGCAGTTGCAAAAAAGTCTGAGTGAGCCACATTGTTAATTAATATCTTGCACCTCAGGATAAATTTTTCAATTTGTTTGTTGCACTGAGTTTCTGGTTAAAATTTCTACATGTCTTCTTAGTTTCAAGCCACTAGGATGAGTTTTGATGGGTCATTTAATTATCTTCTAACTTCAACTGGGTCAAAATGGGTGTTCCAAAAAAGTTTCAAACATTGTAATTCTAAAGGCAACCCATTTCTCATTTTGGTCTAAAACCTCTCCAACTCCATTTTCATCAAAAAAAGAGGTCATGTGATGCATTATTTTAATGCATTTCAGTCACAGTAAAGACATCTAGCAGGCCAGTTTACAAATGAATTGCTAGAAATCATTCAACAATGCAAGTTTTGAGGAAATGGGTTTTCTCTAAATAATTAATGTCCCTACACAAATTTTCACGACTCTAGGTGTCCCAGTTTTCTCACAGTGAATTTTCCCTATTTGGACGACATGCACAATTAAAAATTTGCACACTCTCTAATGTTTCAAATGATAATATTTAAAATACTTTAAATGTTTGAGTATTTTAAATGTTATGAAAAAGAAAAATTTGCACGTGAAAGGAGGAATTAGGGAAAAGTTTATTTTTTATAAACTTTATAATGTTCAACATTATAATTTTAACTTTCCCTAGAGATGCGAGAAGGGATAAAATATTAAACTTTATAAGGGTTCAACAATAATGTCTTCTTTCTTTCATCAATACTTCCCCGCCATCCCGTAGAGGGAAGATAAACCGCCAGAGGATGCTTGCGGGGGTTCGGGAAAGATGAGAGATGGGAATTGCTAGGCGTGTGAATGTTCTAATAGAAGTTTCCATGCTATTTTGTTCTAATAGAAGTTTCCATGCTATTTGTGGATCAAAAGTGCAGATTCAACCTCCAAATTGTCGCTTCCAACCTTTCCAATGTCTAGGCTGTTCTTTTTTATGTGTTTTGGGCATGTTCTAAGTGTTATTTGACTGGAAAAATGTATAATAATTCCTTGCACGACCTACAATTTCTTGGGGCCAATTTTGGAGCTATTTGGGGATTGCAAAATGTGTTCCATTGCTATGTAGAGGGTCTTTTCATTATGGAGGGAGCTGAAAGTGAATTTAATCACCTTTTTTGTCTTCAAGGGGATTTTTAAAGACATTTGCAAGTTGAGAAATGTTAATGCAGCCTCCAGAAAGATGCCTGAACCATTCCTAATGCATTAGAAGCTTTTGTAACAAGGATTTAGATGTTTTTGAGTATCCGGTAATGCAAAAAATGCCAAAAATTCATTAAAACGCCCATGCACTATCAAAAATGACTCAGTAATAATAAAAAAATTTAAATCAGAAGCTACTGCAATGTATTATCTGTGGTTGGGTGAATTCAAGAGCTTGAGAGGGGCTCTCCTCACCAGCCTGTGGAGTTGATGATTGCATTAGAAAAAAAGTAGCAGGGGCGCGGGGAAGGAAAACCATCTATGAACAATGCTTTTTAGACTTCAAAAATATTTTATTTTTGTTGTTATGAGGCTTGCCCACCAGTCCACGTAACTTTTTTCTGCCATCATAGGAAGCAACAGGAGAGCATGGATTGGTGCGGGGAAGACTATGATAGGCCCGATAAAAAAAATTAATGCATTACTCAAAGTGTGACCTTTGGTGGAAAATTAAAAATGTTTCCCGATAGAATGACTTGGGGTTTTCACTTTTTAAAGGCAAACATATTTTAATATAAGGTGAAAAGTGAAAAAAGCATGGGGAAATGTTTTAATAGTCTGACATAAAATATTCAAAAGTGTTCGCTATGTAAGCATAAAGTTTTTAAAATATAAGATGGTAAAGATAAAAGGCATGGGTAGGATTTATTTTTGCCCGATAGAGTGATTTTTAAAATCCTAATCATTTTAAAAGGTTGTGGGTGTGAATGTAAAATGGTGGATATGGGGGTATGGGTAAAGTATTTTTCCCTAATAAATTTTAAAAGACCATCATTTTTAAAAAATAAAAGCTTTTAAATGTTGTTGGGCATAATTTTAAAGGCCATGGATAAGAATTTTACTTTTCCCAATAGAGTGAATTAAATATTCACTATATTAAACATGGGCCTTTATGACAAAATTGTTTAGAGCTGGAAAAGTAAAAGTTTTCACAATAAATGCTTATAGGATCCCTGTTGTAGTTTTATATTTGACTGCATGGCCCATGATTTGGCACTGATTTATCACAAAGCCTAAGGTATTTTCAAAAACAAGTCATAACATTTAAAATTTCAATAAATCTTTCCTTTATTGTTTAAGTTATATATGTTCCCTATATCTTCATGGTATTTGAAAGAGTACAAAGGATGAATTTCAGAGTATTTAATTTAGTAACGCTCTATGTATTTAAGATGAAGATATCTAAATTATGTGTTTTCAACAATGTTCAATGCAAATTGGATTATGCTTAAACCTAGTAAAATATAAAATACCTATCAGTCATATACCTATCCACTTTTCATAGGTCTGTAGTTTGTTGTTTGACATAAGTTTATCACATACTTAGTCCTACCTGTAATTAGGAACACCCTTCTGAGTCTTGTGGAGCTCAAAGTGCAGAAGCCTTCTATAGCCTTGTTCGTTGGCTTTTCTTGTCTTCAACCTATTGATAGTGCAAATTCCTTGTCCTAAATATTGTATCCCCTAGTTTAGGCATTGTGTTTCTCCTTAGGGTTGAAGGATGTAAAAAAAAATAAACAAATTGGTGACTCCATTGGGGAATCAGTTGAGAAGAGTCAATCAATTTGTTGATCTGTATTTTTGGGATCACATACTTAGTCCTACCTGTAATTAGGAACACCCTTCTGAGTCCTGTGGAGCTCAAAGTGTAGAAGCCTTCTATAGCCTTGTTCGTTGGCTTTTCTTGTCTTCAACCTATTGATAGTGCAAATTCCTTGTCCTAAATATTGTATCCCCTAGTTTAGGCATTGTGTTTCTCCTTAGGGTTGAAGGATGTAAAAAAAAATAAACAAATTGGTGACTCCATTGGGGAATCAGTTGAAAAGAGTCAATCAGTTTGTTGATCTGTATTTTTGGGTTAGATGATCCAAGGAACTCCTTACTTAAAGGAGATTCCTACAACATTTCTGGTGTATTCTTGAAGCCTAGTGCTTTGCTAGTGGAGATAACTCAAAAATACCTAGATATTGGAAGAAGCTTTATGTTTCTTGAAGGTATTTTTCTTTTTCAATGAGGAGGAGACTCTATATAATTTTCTACAGCATCAAAAGAGTTGGTTGCAACAGTTCTTAGGTATTTTTCTATTGTAATATTTCTATATGAAGGTTTTCAAAAAATATTCTAGTTAATATTGTCCCTTATCCAATACTCTGAGGTATTAGCAGAAAGGGAAATGAGAAAGTAGGATATTCTTAAAAGGATATTGAAAAGAAAATAGTTGTATAGGGAATAAATTTTATTTGCAAAATGTATTGTTGTCCTAGTCCTCCCTCTACAAGCTATAATATCATGCCTAGAACATAGTCATGTCCTCAAAGGAAGGTGTGCACTAGTGAAAGATACGACCCTTTAAATTTTAGTAAAATCTAAGGTTACCAACATTTTGTCCCAAGAATAATTAATGAATGTTTGCTTAAGTTTAGAGGAGGTCTTGAAGAATTAACATCACAACATGTACAAGGTTTTCTTGATGTGATGGAAGACTATAAAATAGTAGAAGAAGATGCTATCATGAATTTCTTTGTAAGAACTTTAGAAAATAATGTTGAATATTGGTTTTCTAGTTTATCAATGCATTCCATATGTTCATGGAAAGAGCTTGAGATACTATTCATGGATGAGTTTGGTGAAGTGAATGATGACTACTTGTCTAAAGAAAGAAATCTGCATACCCAAATGAATATGAAGAGAAATCTTAAAATGAGGTTGAACTTATGTCATCTATTGATGCATTGTGTGATATAGAAATATTGGAGGATGAATCCATCTATTATTTTAATGATAGATTCATGAAATTTATGCTTGATATAGTAGAATTAGAAAGACCTAATGACTCATTTTGCATTGATTTATTCTATGAGAATTGTGAGTTAGGTTTGAGTATTTTTCCAAGTCACTTGAAGCCCCCTAGCCTTAAATTTTTATATCAATGGATTTTAGTGATTGAAGAAATGATAGAGAAATATGAAATCATCTATTGGCTAGATTATGTGATGGTACCTTTCCTAGACTTAATCAAATAGATCTAGACGGTATAGTAGAAGAAAAGAATGATGCCTCATTTGGTGATGAGGAAGTAGTTTTTAAACAACCTACAGAAGAAATATATACCCAAATGAATATTGCAGCCATAATGGTCATGATGAAATAGGTGGAAAATGTGAGGTTTCTTCTATTTGCTATGAGAATACAGAAATAGAGAGCCAATTTTTTGTATCAAAAGAAGACTACAATGATAGAGATGATAATGACAGTATTTTCTCATCTATGGACTTTGAATATATAGTTGAAGATCATGTTGATTCTAAAGTTTCATGTCTTCATGATGAGAAAAATGGTGTTATAGATGGAAGTTTGTAACCAACTAAAAAAAATTCTTGTCTGGGTGATCAGGATGATTACAACTCTATTTGTAGCCCTAGTGACTATGATTCCTTTTAAGAGGAGGAGGTGGAACCGATCTCTTTGAGTGAAGAGTATTTCAATAATGATGATGATAATACTTCTGAGATCTCACAATTACATGGTGATTTCATGAAAACCTATGATAGTCTTGAGTTCTCCTCGAATGATCATCTCAATTCAAATTGTACTGATGGTATAAGATTGCCTAAGTTCTTCAATTTAGGAATGTGATGTTGTGAGAAAAAATGGGATTCCAACTCCTCTTACACAATTACATGATGATGGATATGAATTGAACAAACTTTTTGAAGAAAAGATATGGGGTCAACAGTGCTATGGTACATTTGGTCTTGCCTTTTGTATAAGTGTTCAGTGTAGTATTGATGCAAGAATTTATGATGAGACAAAGGGGTTTGTTGATCTAGGGAATACTCTTGAAAATGGTGGTATATCAGATGCAAATGACAAAGTGAGTAATGAATTTTAGTTGGAGCAATCATTCACAAACAGCTATAATGAAGAAACACATGATGGTTTTCATCTTGATAGTGAAGAATATGACCTTGCTAGTTATTGCAATAGAGTGGACAAGGAAAAGAGTATGCATGCAAGAGATTTATTGAATGAATCAGCTCAAGTAGCTAATTCTACAGAGCATATGTGTGTTGGTGATATAAGTGGCGAACATGGAAAACCTTGTTTGACTCTTCACCTACTTTCACTCATTTTTCTTATTTTGAAGTTACCATTGAATGTTTGCATGAGGGTAGCATTGGTGTAGTTGTACATGATAGTGGAAATGTAGACATAAATGCTAGTACAACTAATGATATTTTTCTATGATGAGTTTATGCTCAAAGAAAATGATTGTGTCAATCATATGGATGCATATGATGACCCTTTTTCTAGATCTGCAACTCATAGTCTTCCTTATGAGCAGTATGCTTCAGATTTCCATGTTGATGCAACAAGAGGTAAGGTTGAGTATGATATTCCTTGCAATAGTGTATTTGTTTTGGACACTCACCGAGAGGGTTTTACTGCAAGAAAAGATTCTGAACCATATGAATATGCACTTGAATCTTCTTTTTTGTGATAAGATAATGATTGTTGATAATCTTGTTTATGAACTTAAAGTGGAAAACACTATTTGGGATGCTGACGCTTTTTTGAATGCCATGATTTGAATGTGGACAATGGACTTGTGGATGCTAATAAGTCTAGTTTGAAAAACTTTGAGACAAATGATAATGTGACTGAGTTGTGTTGTTGGGATGATGATAAGCTTTCCTATTATGCAAATTAGTTGAAGGAGTTACAAATGTGTGAGCATTCTTTTCTTGACATACATGAGAATTGCACACTATTTCTCAAAGATATATTTTCTGACCTTAATCATTGTGAAGGAATTGATAAATGTGATAAGACTATGTTTTTTAGATAGTCTTGATCACAATCCTCATATTTTGTCACTTGCCACAAAATCAAAAAAAAAAAAGAGTGGCAGTGATGCATCCTATGTCATTTGGTTTCCATGAGACAGTAAAGCTAAATTCAAAGGTAGTCTAACCCTTTCCTTTGCAAGAATGAAGCTACTCTTGTTGTTGTGGTGTGATAGAAGCAAGTATGGATTAAAGGAGAACAACTCTTTTAACAGATTAGTGTTTGATAGGGGTAAGAATTGACTTCCCTTTTTCATTTAGTGTCCTAAAGCCACCAAGAGAAGTTAAAAATTTTGAATAAAGACTCTGTCACCCAATGACTCTAACACTTGGTTTTCTCTGCCTGAAGATTCTAAAATCTTGCTCTGTTCACTAAGGAATAGACGTCCCCAGAAAGGGACATTGATGGAACCTTCAAATTTTGCAAATTTGAAGTTCCTGTGATGAAAAAAATTGCTTTGGACACTCATAAATGCACCTAGAAAATCTGCCCCAATGACCTACTTTGGAGGGCCATAAATCAAAGCCCATTTGCTTTTATGCCAAATCCCTTGGTGAGTGTATTAATTTGTCATATGTGAACATGTATGTCTGATTTTAGTTTCTTGTGATGAGTTTTAACAAGCTTTTGAAGAGCAAAGATGGAGGGTCCTGGGACTGTTTTGTTGTTTGCATACTCTCAGGTTTGTGAACTGGCCTCCTGTTCAGATTGATTTTTCACAGCTAGATGATCGTCATGACAAATGGATTGGTGCTCTACATTCCCCTCACATTTATATGCTCCTTGGTCTGGTTTCAAAGTCACAAGATCAAGTTTGATATCTTTACCAAGTCAAAAGCAAAGGCAGTTTGCCATATTTTAACATTTGAATGTTTCAAGGAGGTCAACTTTGACCCTTAATATCTTGTGAAGAATAAATATTGGTGAAGAATCCTCTTACACACATCCTCAATGGACCTAAATGATCTATTGATTCTAGTGGTAGCTTCCCAAGATGTGATTTGATATTTTTTCAAGTAGGTGACTTGGTGAGCCTTAATTGGTTTTTAACAGGTGTAGTAGAAAAGTTTGATTGAGCCACTTTATTGATTAATATCTTGCACCTCAACATGAATTTTGTCAAGCCATTTATTGCATTGAATTTTTGGTTCAAATTTCTACATGCTTGCTTAGTTTCAGGCCCCCAAGATGAGTTTTGATGGGTCATTTAATTATCTTTTGACTACAACTAGGTAAAAATGGGTGTTCCAAAAAAGTTTCAAACTTTGTAATTCTAAAGGCAACCCATTTCTCATTTTGGTCTAAAACCTTTCCATCTCCATATTTGTCAAAAAAGGTCATCTGATGCATTATTTTAATGCATTTCAATTGCGACAAAGGCATCTAGCAGGCCGGTTTACAAAGGATCTCCTAGAAATATTTAAGCAATGGAAGTTTTGAGAAAATGGGGTTTCTCTAAATAATTGATAATGTCCCTATGCAATTTTTTGTGGCTCTAGGTGTCCCAGTTTGCCCATAGTGAATTTTCCCTATTTGGACGATAAGCATAATTAAATATTTGCAAAATCTCTAATGTTTCAAATGATAATATTTAAAATACTTTATATGTTACGAAAAAGAAAAATGTGCACGTGAAAGGAGGAATTAGGGAAAAGTTTAATTTTTATAAACTTTATAATGTTCAACATTATAATTTTAGCCCATGGAAGAAATGCTCATGACACAAGAAAGTCATGGGGAAGTGGGGAGAGGAGAGGGAGACGTGCAAAAGGATAAAATATTAAACTTTATAAGGGTTCAACAATAACGTCTTCTTTCTTTCATCAATACTTCCCCACCATCCTATAGAGGGAAGAGAGACTGCCGAAGGATGCTTGCGGGGGTGTGGGCAAGCTGAGAGATGGGAATTGTTGGTCATGTGAATGTTCTAACAAAAGTTTCCATGCTATTTTATGGATCAAGAGTGAAGATTCAACCTCCAAAGTGATGCCTACAACCTTTCCAATGTCTCGACAATTCTTTTTTATGTGTTTTGGGCATGCTCTGAGTGTTATTTGAATAGAAAAATGCATAATAATTCCTTGCATGACCTACAATTTCTTAGGGCCAATTTTGGAACTATTCATGGATTGCAAAATGTGTTCCATTGTTGTGTGGAGGGGCTTTTCATTGTGGAGGGAGCTGAAAGTGAGTTTAATCACGTTTTTTGTCTTCAAGTGGATTTTTAAAGACATTTGCAAGATGGGAAATGTTAATGCAGCTTCCAGAAAGATGCATGAGCCATTACTAATACATTGGAAGCTTTTTTAAGAAGGATTCAATTTTTTTTTAGTATCTAGTAATGCAAAAAAATGCCAAAAATTCATTAAAAACGGCCCTACACAGTCAAAAATGACTCAGTAATAATAAAAACTTTAAACCAAAAACTACTGCATTGTATTATCTGTGGCTAGGTGTAGTCAAGATCTTGAGAGTGGCTCTTCCCACTAGCCTGTGGACTTGATGATTACATCAAAAAAAAGTAGCAAGGACGTGAGGAAGGAAAACCATCCATGAACAATGTTTTTAAGACTTTAATTTTATTTTTTTTGGCTGTTATGAGGCTTGCTTGCCAACCTGCATAATTTCTTTTTTTTCGTCATAGGAAGCAATGAGAGATTATGGATTGGTGCGGGGAAGACTATGGTAGGCCTGATAAAAAAATTTAATGCATTGCTCAAAGTGTGACTTTTGGTGGGAAATTAAAAATGTTACCTGATAGGACTTGGGGTTTTCACTTTTTAAAGGCAAACAGATTTTAATATAAAGCGAAAAGTGAAAAAAGCATGGGGAAATGTTTTAATGGCCTGACATTAAATATTTAAAAGCCTTCGCTATGTAAGGATAAGTTTTTAAAATATAAGATGGTAAAGATAAAAGGCACGGGTATGATTTATTTTTGCCCGATAGAGTGATTTTTAAAATCCTTATCATTTTAAAAGCCTATCGGTCAAAATGTAAAGTGGTGGATATGGGGGTATGGGTAAAGTATTTTTCCCAAATAGATTTTAGAAGGCCTTCATCATTTTTTAAAAGTAAAAGCTTTTAAATGTTGTTGGGAAAAATTTTAAAGGACATGGATAAGAATTTTATTTTTCCCAATAGAGTGAATTAAATATTCACTGTATAAAACAAGGGCCTTTACGAAAAAATTGTATTCAGCTGGAAAAGTAAAATATTTCACAATAAAGACAAAAGACTTGGGTTGCAAGTAAAATAAAATAGAGAATGCATGGGAAATGTGAAAAGCATATTGAGGAGTATATGCAAAATGTTGTTTTTTTGTAGTTACAAGAGCGAGAAAAGTGAAAGAAGTTTTCACAATAAAAGAAATATTTTCTGATGCAGGGTAAAGTAGGTGAATGGTTTTCATGGTCATTTTTAGAGTGAAGGGCTTTGAAGGTGGCAAAGATATTTTCTACAGCAAGGCATAGATGAATGATGGCTCATCATGAAGAGAATAATTTTCTATTTGAGGGAAGTGAATGCAAGATGCATGAACCAAAGTGCAGATTGAAATTTCTTGAGGAAGCAAGGGAAGTTACAGATCAACGGAAGATAAAGGATCCAGGTGTCAACTGCAGATAGTTTTTTGAGCTTCTTCTTCTTCAATATCTTTTCTCTTCTCATTTTTACAAGTTCTGAAATTCTCAATTAGGAAGTAAGGTAGAATAGTGTTGAATTTGAGTAAAAAATGGAGTATGTAAATTGTAATAGTTGGATTTTGTGAAAAATTGTTAGCCAATTTGTGCAACAACATATTACTGTTCATGAAGTTGTCTTTAGATTTGTATCCTTTTAATTATATGAATTCAATAGATCAATGATGTTTGAATTTGTCATCACAATTTTCATGTGATTGTGTTGTTTGGCCATGGTTCTCTTTCAAGTAAAGAGTTAAATTACTTTGATTAGATAACTGTAATTTAGAGTGCACAAGTGGGAATGGTAAGTAGAATTTTATGACAATATGAGTGGACTTGTTAATGTAAGGCATTAACATATTTTAAATCCATTGGTTGAACTTAGTTTGCTGATAGGATCTATGTTATAGTTTTATATTTAACTCCATGGCCCATGATTAGGCACTGATTTATCACAAAGCCTAAGACATTTTCAGAAACAATTTTGAAAATTATTTTAAATCTCAATGAATCTTTTCTTTATTGTTTAAGTTATATATGTTCCCTATATCTTCATGGTATTTGAAAGATTATAGAGGCTGAATTTGAGAGAATTTTATCTAGTAACCCTCTATGTGTTTAAGATGAAGATATCTAAATTATGTGTTCTCAACAATGTTCAATGCAAATGGGATTATGCTTGAACCTGGTAGAATAGAAATTACCCATCACTCATATACATGTGAACTATCTATTGACAATGATTTTACTAATAGTAAACAATTGGAATAAAATCTCCATAGACAAGACCACGATGAGCCTATTGTTCTTGAAAGATATGGAACAAAGACAACCTAAGGAAAAATTTTGCATTCACAGGACAAAGATTGGTTTTTTTTCAATCCCAAGTCTCTGATAACCAGGTCATGGTTGCACGAGGGTTGCTCTCAAGTAATGATGTGACATTTTTTGTTAATCTCAAGGGGACAATGATTGTTCTTTGAACATTTTAGATAGCATTTTGAATTGAATTGATAAACTTGAACATCATGAAACCAAAATATTTGACATAATATTTCATGAACATCACAAATTCCTTGTTATCACTTAAAGTAGATTTAGCATTAAGCATTCAACAAATTCATGGAAAATAAAATATTTTCAACAAAATTCTTTCCATTCATTTATATTTTTTGGAACATTTTCAAAATATTAAACATCTATTCTAGAATAAAGTATAAAAAAATAATAAAAAATAAAAGTTTCTCCTAATTATTCTCCATGGTTGCCCCAAAGAATTAATCAAAATAGACCAAACTGCTTTATATTTTACCAGATTGCTTCATAGCTATGTATAAAACGGTGCAAGCTTTTAAAGAGAGGGTTTCATTTATGGACACCAAGTAGGTTTTGTATGCACCCTTACACGTGCGCAGCATACAGTCTTGTTCAACCGAACTTACAAAACTAGCTACAAAAGATATTGAGATAGGTATCTATTCATAAAGCTCTAATATCAATTAATGTCTATGTGCATACAAAGTTCTATGCCAGAATGGTTCAGAAAACAAGAAAAAAGAACAAAACTTAAAAAATTTATGCTCCTCTGACATTCAAAAATTTTGAACATAAAATAAAAATGAAACATCCTCTGGCCTTTTATAGAAATTCTGAACTTAAAATAAAAATGAAGCATCCTCTGGCCTTTTAAAAAATAACAAAACTTTAAAAAGTTTATGCTCATTTGACATCTAGAAATTTTGAACTTAAAATAAAAATGAAGCATCCTATGGCCTTTTATAGAACACAAGGCTCAGATAGGATAAGACAACTACATGAGAGGAAATCTAAGGAATCAATCTCATCAAGGCATGTGGAATATTGTGACCAATAGGATAATTGCAATTGAAGTCAATGGAAGTCAACTCCAATTGCTCGTTGAAGCTCTTTAAGTTCTACATTTTCATCTGGAATCTTTGCTAGGATGATACTTCGAATCATGATAATATGTAGGGGCTTCCCATATATTCAGAATGATAAGGTGGAATTTTTTCCCCCTACACTTTGCTTGGCTCCGGTTCTATCACTCTCGAGAATGGGGTCTCTCGAAGATTAACATTTGTTCCCACTGCATGTGAAACACCGAGATCCTCAACATTCTGGTGGACTGAAAGTTGTCTGCATACCTGAGCTTTGCATCACAATCAATATCTCCTGCAATCACAAATTCCATATATTAAATCCCTTTTATAAAAAAAAAACATATTATAACATCTCATGTAAATAAAACCATTATTCAAATGTTAGTACAAAAATTCCATAATTAACATGTCTTTCAAAAGCATGTCATAAATCCTTGCACATATACCGGATCACTGAGATCATTAGACAAATTTAAAATTTTAACATTGCATTTCACATTGCAACCTGGTACCCGGTACCCGATATTCAGCTTTACCCACTTATTTTCCCGGACCTCGGTTATACCAGAACTTCATTATACTAGACTCCTTCTTACTTGACTCACGCTTACTAGGCTAGAGCCTTTCACTTTAAACTTCACATTACCTTTCACCATTTCTATGTTTCCAGTACCTGGTATCTGGTGTACGAAACACTTACAATACGAAGTACTTTATTTTATCAAATATTTATCTTCCTTTCTTCACTTATGGTGATCTTCCAATTAGTTAGCTCCTACCATAAGAGCTATATTTTTCACTTGGGTACCCATGTCTTTTCAGTCTTTGGGCATGTTGTGAGACCACACAAAAACTTGCAACCAATAAAACTAAATTTAAATCAAACATGAAATTAAATCACCAGTTGTAAATTAAAACTTATACATATTTTAAAGCTCAATAACTTTCTACCTTTACCTAGATTCTGGCATAAAAAATAAAACTCCACCGGAAACATCCATGTGTGCTCTAATTAATTCCAATTTTCAAAACTTAGCAAAATGAATCTGTTCATTAGCATTGAACTACATAATATAGTAATCCTCCAAAGCCAACTAGGGATAGAGACTTGCTGCAAGTCAAGTGTCCATAGCCTCAACCAGGTTATCTTCATAATTCCTCCAAACATAGCTCTACTGCCAGTCAAGCATCCATAGCCTCGGTAGAGTTATTTGGATAGCCTAAAGAGTTGATATCTCTGTTTTATTTTTATTTTTATTTTTTTTTGATATAGCAATGATAACTCATTTTTCACTTTTGATATTGCAATAATAGCTCTCTTATCAACTTGCAAGCATTGAAGCACCACTATTGGTTGGGAATTACAGTGGTCGCAAAGGTTACTTTTTTTATTTTTCATTCAATGTAAATCCCCTCATCAATTCACTACTTCCCAAAAACTCATTTAATGATTCCATGTAACTGTGTGTTTCCAGCTAAATTTCACAATTATGCCAAATCCGAGCTAACTGTAGCTCGCTATATGTTAGAAAATATGCATAAATTAAAATTTAGCAATAGAAAACTTAATCACCATATTTAAATCTAAATTTAGAAACATTAGTTATTTATGGAAACTTCTAAAAATTTTGCTAACTATCTCGACTTGACGGCGCTGCACTTCATTAATGGATCAAAATATCATTATTACCTTGAAAAATGATCACATTCTTTTGCATTAAATTTGCATGCCTTGCTCAACATGTATTATCCTTTCAACTTACTTAGGTGATGACGTGTACTACCTTGTCGGCATCATTCTCCTGTATAGTCCTCACACATAACACCTCCATAATTAATACAACCTTTTTTATTTGAAATGACCACTATTAATTTTGAAATCTCCAACTTGCTTGATTCACAATCTCTGTACTACTCAAATTTGAAGCAATTTCACCAAATATGTGTAAAGAATTAATTTGAGTTAACCTTTAATTCTAAAGATTATTGTTCAGTTGCCACCTTGCATACGATTTCCAAAAAAAAAAATAATTACTCAAGGTAACTATGTACCGCAACTCTGCTTACGGCTCTATAAATTCGTGCATTTCTTCTCCAATTCTCCATAGTTCTCTTGTCTTTCTCTTTTTTATATGTTTTTTGTAATTTTGTTCTATTATGTGTTTTTGCATTCACTTCTTAGCCATGGATACTCCAATTTGGTTAGGTTGTTCTCATAGACATAATGTTTTCTTGGAGAGCATCACACCACAAAGGCTTGAAAAAGTCTTTATCATTAGGACTTCCAGTTTCACTGTGCCAAACTTATGCTTAGTCCTTGGGGAAAGATATGTTGTGTCCAAACGCTACTTCCATTTTTACTTTGACATAGCTTCTCACTTTGTAGCATCACTTCTAGACATTGGGTTACCTATTGAAGATGTTCGTGTTGCTGCCAACTTAATAGTGAAGCCCAAATTCTTGGAGAATTTGGATACCATCTTAGTTCTTGCACATCTAAGCAATGGGATTCCCTCCATGGATGATATTCCTCAGTTCCTAGAACATAGGGAAGTGGTTCCACTTTGGCCCTTTCTCAGTGATCTCCATATCCAAGACTTTGAAACTCACAGAGAACTCGCCTACATAGGGTATTTATCCCTGATAGAAGAGGCATCCCAGATCGACTGAATGGTTACTATCATCTGCAACTTTTCTCACTTTTCTTTTTGAACCATTTTTTATTGTTTGAATGAGGATTTTGATATCTGATGTATATATGTGATATATATATATATATATATCTCTTTTTGGTATCTTTTTAAAAAAACATGTTTTACTGTGCATGGCTTTACTATTTCATTTTCAGTTTAGTTTTGCAAAATATTTGAATTTCACTTTCATGCATAAGATAAATTTAAGCAAAATTTGCTAGTCTAGAGGCCAAGCAAAAGAAGAACAAAACAAAACAAGCACAAAGAAAAACCCTAAAAAAAACTAAACTAACCCTAACTCTAACATCACAAAAGATTAACTCTAACAAAGCAATTTATTTCAATTTCTATGACTATTTCCTCTACAATTTTAGTATGAATTACAATAGATTTGTCTTTAAATTCTCTTATCAAAATTTTCAATATTCTACTGTAATAATGGAATATCTTAATTTTTTTGTGTTTAAACATCATAAATTCAAAGGTGTACTACACAAAATCTGGCTCAAATGTATGAAAATGATCTCATTAGAGACCGATTGCAGACATTTTGTCTGATGCGACAATATTGTACCTTCTCCCAGCCCTGGTCCATTTCCATGAACAATTGTGTTTGTTTCTTGGTTTTCTTCTCTTTTGAAAATTTTAATATCTTCAGCCCTATCTTCACTTTGCATTTTGTTAGACCAAGATATATCACTATTTATATTTCTATCAGAAAGAGAAAAAGTAAAAACTTGATATTTTGTATCTTGTATAAAATTAGGAAAATGTCTTTTTATAGATGATGAATTCTTAGCTTGAGACACAATACACGCTTTTTCCGCTCAATTTTCCTGCTCCACAAACAAGACTGTGAAGAGCCTAACCTTCTTGAAATATATGGAACAAAGACAACCTAAGGGAAAATTCTGCATTCACATGACAAAGATTGGCTTTTGTTCAATCCCAAGTCTTCGATAACCAGGTCATGGTTGCACTAGGGTCACTCTTAGGTAATGATATGACATTGGTTGTTAATCTTAAGGGGAACAATTATTGTTCTTTGAACATTTTAGATAACATTTTGAATTGAATTGATAAACTTGAACATCACGAAACCAAAAGATTTGACATAATATTTCATGAAACGTCACAAATTCCTTGCTATCACTTAAGTAGATTTAGCATTAAGCATTCAACAACATCATGGAAAATAAAATATTTTTAACAAAATTATTTCCATTCATTTATATTTTTTGGAACATTTTTAAAATATTAAACATCTATTCTAAAACAAAGTATAAAAAAATACTGAAAAATAAAAGTTTCTCCCAGTTATTCTCCATGGATGCCCCAAAGAATTAATCAAAATAGAGCAAACCACTCTATATTTCACTAGATTGCTTCATAGCTACGTATAAAATGGTGCAAGCTTTTAAAGATAGGGTTTTGTTTATGGACACCGAGTAGGTTTTGTATGCACCCTTAAACGGCGTAGCATATAGTCTTGTTTGGCCGAACTTACAAAACCAGCTACAAAAGATACTGAGATAGGTATCTATCCATAAAGCTTTGATATCAATTAATTTCTATGTGCATACAAAGTTTTACGCCAAAATGGTTCATAAAATAGGAAAAAAGAACAAAACTTTAAAAAAATTATGCTACTCCGACATCCACAAATTCCAAACTTAAAATAAAAATGAAGCGTCCTCTGGCCTTTTATAGAACACAAGGCTCTGACAGGATAAGACTACATGAGAGGAATTTTAAGGGACCAATCTCATCAAGGCACGTGGAATATTGTGACCAATAGGAGAATTGCAATTGAAGTCAATGGAAGTCAACTCCAATTGCTCATTGAAGCTCCTCGGGTTCTACTTTTTCATCTGGAATTTTCACCAGAATGATACTTTGAATCATGATAATATGTAGAGGCTTCCCATATATTCATAATGATAAGGTGGAATTTTTTCCCCCTACACTTCGCTTGGCTCCAGTTCTATCACTCTAAGGAATGGGCTCTCCCGAATATTAGCATTTTTTCCCACCGCATGTGAAATACCGAGATCTCCAACATTCTGATGGACTCAAAGCCATCTACATTATCACCTCCCAAAGTGATCGAACTAGACTGAAAATTATTCCATCAATGATTTAAGTTTTCCTGACTATCCATACCCGAGCTTTGAATCACAATCGATATCTCCTGTAATCACAAATTTCATATATTAAATCCTATTTAAAAAATATATATATATATTATAACATCTCATGTAAATAAAACCATTATTCAAATGTTAGTACAAAAATTCCATAATTAACATGTCTTTCAAAAGCATATCATAAATCCTTGTACATATACTGGATCACCCAGATCATTAAACAAATTTAAAATTTTAACATTTCATTTCACATTGCAACCCAGTACCTGGTACACGGTATTCAACTTTACTCACTTACTTTCCTGAACCCTTGTTATACCAGAACTTCATTATACTAGACTCCTTATTGGACTCATGCTTACCGGACTAGAGCCTTTCACTTTAAAATTCACATTACCTTTCGCTTTTTCTGTGTTTTTGGTACCCGGTATCCGGTGTATGAAACACTTACAATATGAAGTACTTTCTTTTATCAAATATTTCTCTTCCTTTCTTCACTTCTAATGATCATTCAATTAGTTAGCTCCTACCATAAGAGTTATATTTTTCACTTGGGTCCCCAAGTCTTTTCAGTCTTCGGGCATGTTGTGAGACCACACAACACTATCCACCTTTCATAGGTTTGGTGTTTGTTACTTGGCCTAAGTTTATCACATATTTAGGCCTACAATTAGGAACACTCTCATGAGTCCTATGGAGCTCAAACTGTAGAAGGATTTCATAGCCTTGTTCGTTGGATTTTCTTGTCTTCAACCTATTGATAGTGCAAATTCCTTGTCATAAATATTGCATCCCCTAGTTTAGGCATTGTGTTTCTCCTTGGGGTTGATGGTTGCAAGAAACATAACCAACATATTAGTGACTCCATTGGGGAATCAATTGAAAAGATTCAATTAGTTTGCTAATCTATAGTTTTGGGTCAGATGATCTAAGGACCTCCATACTTGAAGGAGATTGTTGCAACATTTCTGATGTATTCTTGAAGTCTAGTGCTTTGCTAGTGGAGAGTGTTGGAAACACAAGGGCATACAACTAAGAGGGGTGGGGGTGAATCAGTTGTCACAAAAAATATACTTTTTAAACTTATTCTCAGATCTGATAAACAAGCATAAAATCATAAACAATCAACACATCAAAAACACACATAACACCAATATTTTTTACGTGGAAACCCTATTAGGGGAAAAACCACAGTGGAGGTTAATCCACAAGATTATACTCTGTTAAAAGTATAAAAGAATTATATATGGGGAATGAACATGCATTTAAGCACATTGCCTAGATCTCACTGTTCAAATACAAAGGGCTTACTTCCCAAAGGAAGACACACTGTCTTACAGTAACATTCAGATTACATTCGAAAGATTTTGAATTGAGAAAATAGCATCTGTTAATGCCTGATTATTGTTCTGGTTAAGCACATAAACTCTTCTTCACACTTTTATTTTGCCTTCAAAAAAATTTAAACATTATTCGTACACAACACTCAACATACTTTGCACACCAGTTTCTCAAATGGTATAAATAATCAATCATATATATCTACAACTAGAGGTTAGAATAACTACATGTTGGCCCAACAAAATATAAAATGAGTACAAACTATTGGCCCAAATTAATAAACAATTATCAATGTGCACCAAACAATGTTGGCCAAAACATAGTAAGGACCCAAAACAACATGTCTCGAACATGAAACACCTTAAAAAATTATGCCTCGAAGATCCATAACACACTACAATCACCCTATCGGCCATGATCATGAAAAACATGAACACACAAAAGAAAATCACCAAACATGAGCACAACGATCAATGTGAACCAACAACATAGATAGAACACGATCTAGAAACATCCACAAGCATCATGATCACTACAAAAGCATCCACAACAATTCAAATTACTAGAATCACATAATCTTCCTGCAGTAACACCAACTAAAGCAACAGATCAACTAATAGAACACAAATACGCATAACCTAATCAAATCTTCATGCAAACCTCTAAAAATTCATGTGGATAAACTAGATATACTTTTCAACAAACCCTTTAATCCATAACCTCTTATCATCAATATACTGAACTAGCCACCATGTTGAACTTCACTACACCAGCGACAACCTCCAACTTATTTCATTATAATTTTCTCACTATCCTTGACATATACAACATTAAAGACATTAATGCCAATAGTGTTTACATTAATGACAACCACATATCAGCAATATCCAACAATCTCCCACTTTGGCATTGATGGCAACACATGATGTTAAAAACACCATCAACACAACTTTCTCTTAGCACTTTCTCCCCCTTAGATTTTGACTCTTTTCTCCTAAACTCTTTCATAGTTTTTCACATGACTCTTCTCCCCCTTTGACATCAATGACAAAGATTACTTTATCTTTCTCCACACAAGCTCTTAACCAAATTTCTAAACATTTGACTACTCCCCCTAAGTAGCAACTACCTCAACATCAATCTGGATCACAAGATATGACTATGAAATGTGCAGACTGATGCAAGTTAATGCATCTTAATTTTGATTAGGAGGGGTAATCACCCCTAGCTTCCCTCTGACATACTCAAAAGTATCCTTAGGCAAGGTCTTGGTAAAGATATTTGCAATATGTTCCTTAGTGGGCATATACTCCAATCTGACTTCCGTTTCACTCACCTTCTCTCTCAAAAAGTGAAACTTGATAGATATATGGTTGGTTTTTGAATGCAACACCTAATTCTTAGAAATGTTAATTGCACTTGAATTATCACAAAATATAGCAATAGGTTCATCATACACAACTCTGATATCTTTCAACATCTGCTTTATCCACAATACTTGAGTACAATTGTTAGCATCAAAATGTATTCTGCCTCTGCAACAAATAAAGAAATGGCATTCTGCTTCTTACTTAACCATGAAATCAACTTCTTTCCCAAGAAAAATGCTTCACATCTCCTGCCCAATCAACATCAGTAAAAGCACTCAAAGTAAGGTCATCTTCTCTAGGATACCATAGGCTAAAATCAACCATCCATTTCAAGTACTTGAAAATCCTTTTCACAGCTGTCACATGAGATTCCTTAGGATCAGCTTGAAATCTTGTAACAATGCATACAACATTCATGATATCAGGTCTAGTTTGAGTCAAATAGAGCAATCCACCAATCATGGATCTGTATCAAGTCTAATTTGTTTTAGGAGAATCATCATCTTGTGTCAACTTACATCCAGTCACCATAGGTGTACCAACTTGCTTTGAATCTTCCATACCAAACTTCTTTAGCAATTCTTTCACATACTGAGACTGAGATATAAAGATCCCTCTATCTAGCTGAGTAATTTGCAATTCCAAAAATAATTGCATTTCTACAATCATAGACATCTCAAACTCACTTTGCATTTCATTAGCAAACTTCATGCACACAAACTACCATCTCCTCCAAAAATGATATCATTAACAAATACTTCAACAATCAAATCTTTATCATGATCAATCTTAAAATACAAATTACTATCAATAGTACCTTTATTAAATCCAAGCTTCAAAAAATACTTTTCCAATCTGGCATATTGTTGGAGCCTAAACTTTCATGCAAAATTTTGCAAAATTTTAGGTTCCCATGAGGAAAAATTGGATTTCAACACTAAAAAAAAATAGTTGAAAAATCTGCTCAAATGGCCCACTTTGAAAAATCATAACTGGAAGCTCATTCAATTTCATGCAAAACCACCTTGCAAGTGTGTTCACCTACCATATGTGAGTGTGCACACCAATTTTTAGCTTTATACGATCAGTCTTGACAAGATTTCAAAAGGCCAAGTTGAAGAGTTCTGCAAAGGTTTGTTGTCTGCACATAGTAAAATCTGTTAAAGTGACCAACTTTAGAGGATAATATTAAGCAATTGGAAGATTTTCAAGAAAAACCGATTAGTGCATCAAATTCTTCCCACCAAAATATTCCTTCATGCCAATTTTCAGGGCTTCAATACATCATTTGGTATTTTTTAAAAATCAAATCCAAATGGATTTCACCCAGTTTGAACACTACATTTCCAGAACAGCTACACAAAGGTCAACTTTAAGATCCCATATTTTACAAAGAAAGAATTTTATGACAAAAAATTGTACACACATGTTCATGGATCCTAAATGAACTAATCTGCAAATTTATAGCCTCCTAGGATCAAGTTTGATATTTTTTCAAAAAGGCAAGTTGGTGGTTTCAATTAAGCTTGACAGTGGTAATTTTTCAGAAAATACTGAGTAAGCAACTTTGGGCATTCACAGTTTGCAATCCTAATGACTTCATGACCAACCATTCGACAAGAATACTATCCTATCACAACTCAACACATCTGCACGTTTTCATGGTCATCAGAGGAGTTTTGGTATGCTTTTTAATTATTTCCCGACTGCTCTTGGGCTAGATTTGGCACCTCGAAAAAGTTATAAATTTTGAAATTCTAAGGATGACCAAGTTGATATTTTGGCCTCAAATGTCTCCAAGTTCAATTTCATTGGATTCTAAGGTCATTTGGTGCATTAATTTAAAATTTCATTTTTTTTCACTACATGCTCCGATAGGGCCAGTTTACAAAGGAAGTACCTCGATTTTGTGATCTGTTCAAAATCCGTCAAAAACCCACTTCTAAAATAATTGATCACGGTCCCTTGAATTTTTTTTTGGCTCTAGGATGTTCTGTGTGCTTGCAGTGAAATTACTTTGTTCGCTCTCCAACCGAAATTGAAAAATTCTTTCTTAAATCCTAAAGTTCAAATGATATATATTTTAAAACATTTGATATGTTTTAAAATGAATATGGAAGCTTTCAAAACCCTAAATATTTCATTTTTTTATAAAGTTCAACTTTGTAAAATATATGGAAGACAAAACCAAGCAATAAAATATTGAAGATATGTTGAAAAGGGTATGAAGCTCTGCGCATACATCAATTGATAAAGAAGTATTTACAAAATTCCTTGGAGAGAAGATACACCTTGGACACAAAATGAGAAGATATACTACTTGTAATGAGGCATGAATGAAGGGAAAGATTCTTCCAAATAGAGGTTACAGTTAAGCTTTTGCAATGGACAATGTGAAAATAAGATTGAAATAAAGAAAATAGTGAGCAAATCTGAACAACTTTGGAATGGGGCATAATGATGACCAAACTATTTATCCAAGTTGCACAGAAGCATTCCAACATTTCCCAGATCACTCCAAGCACCCAACAAAAGATGTGTGGTGTTGCAGTAACATTTCTCGCATCATCGCAGGAGGGTCTTGGAGCTGATGCAGTATAGCGATGGAGTCAATTCTAAATTTTTGTTACATTCAAATGTGGCAAATGTTTTGATGAATTTATTTCAAGGAATACAAAAGTTTATCGCAGGCTAAATATTTCTCCCACATCCCCGCAAAGACAAATTCAAATTGTAGACACCTAAAAATGACCTAGGCCTGCAAGCTTCATTTTTACCACTTTCGTCCTAGCATAATTATGACATTTAATTATGTATTTGGTCAACATTCGACTATTGATTAAATAATTTATAATTATTTAATTAATTCATGTCATTTTATTCTTCATGATTATTAAATAAATAAATTTTATTTATTTATTAAATACGTCATTAATTGTCTAAGTCTTCCCTCAATTAAATAAATTTCTTAATTTATTTAATCACCCTTCTTCAATCATTTCTTCCTGATTATTAAATAAATAAGTTTTATTCATTTAATTAATATGTCACTAATTGTCATAATTAAATGAATTGATTAATTTATTTAATTATTGATCATATCTTCTAAATTAAATAATTATGTTTAATTATTTAATTGACAAAATTAATATTCCTCTCATTTTAAATAAATGAAATTATTTAAAATGTCATCACAATCTTAACTGACAGTCCATTTTGGTAAATAATCTAAAAAAGATTATTTATTTGTCTCACAAAATCCATATTTTAAGTGGATTTAATTCAAATTGGTAGCTTTCTTCCAAAAGTCAAATAAAGCAAGCAGGTTCTTGATTTTATCAAATTTGCTTTTCAATCCATCTTTTATCTGATTTTTCAAATCTCATAAATCAGGCAGTCTTTATCTTCTTGATTTTTGAAAATCTTTATTCTTCTAATTAATTATCTCATCTTTTCTCCACCGCCGATCTGATTTTCTTAGATAACATCTTGACCACTCACTTAAGGATTTTTCCCTAACCCTGATTAGGGATTATCAAATGAAATCTTGACCTTTGATTTTAGGTTTCTGTCAAGAGTCGATCTTATCTGTCCATTCAAAATTACGTTTTCTATAAAATGACAATTTTGTTCATAATTTAGGGACCACTTCGTTATTATAGGCATTAGTCATTTATCATTTATCATCATTTATCATTTGTCATAGGCATAGGCATAATTTTACTTAAATCCATCAAAACTTGCATAGGACAATGGCATAGTCAAATTGCTCATACACTCGATCTGAGGGCATCAATCATACACATCATACACTGCAAATTAGAAGGTGCTATGGAGGTGAATCAAGGAAGCTTCAACGAGGAATCTGGTATAATCATTCTTGTTTAGTTTTCATTGTGCTTCATATCTCTTTGGGTTTTATTACTGTACTTTCAATTCAATGAATATAATCCTAAAAATAACCCTTAGTTACATTGGTGAACCTAACGTGAATCATTTGATCGAGCTTGCCTTTTGCAAGTTTTATTGACTTTTTGTTGCAGATCTGTCAGTTTTTGGACAAAACCCTAGGTTTTACCAATTTATTCATATATTCTACACAGATTAGAATTTTTCTACATGATTTTTACAGAATCTTTTGCATCATCTCAAGAGACTACAGTAAAAACATCGAGGGTTTATCATCATTTTTGTAGGAGTTATTGTGATTTTATGTTTTTTCATAAAATTAATTTTTTGGACGTAAATCGATGAATTTTTTAGAAAATTTTAAATTTTTGGAAATCTCTTTAAATTCTAATGGGGTCTATGTTTTATAGATTTAATTTGGAGATCAAATACAATGTGAAATAATCCGATCTTTGTTTTTTGTATGGTTTCAACAAATTCACATCTCTGGATGTAAAATAGAGAATTTTTTCGACTTCTTTACATTTCTGGAAATCTCTCAGAAAATTAGCAAAGATCTCTTCTTTGAGTTTTTATTTTTTAGATCAATAAGATCGTCAAATAATAAAATCTAATTTGGCTATGTCAAAAACATAAATCTGAAATTGCAATTTTCTGATGAGCTTGTTTTTTCTCTTTGGCTGCATTATATTATTATTTTTTGATCTTGTAGGTGATCATAATGAGCCATAGTAGCAACAATATCAGTCATATATAACAGATTGGAAAGCAAAAACTTTCGGGTTTGCATAAACATACGTTTGTCGAAGACTAAAAATCAAAGAAACTCCTAACTTGTGGTCTTGCAGGTTCGAGTGTCGAAGACTGAAAACTAAACATTATGCTTGTATTTTCTTAGATTAGTACACACTTCCTTTGGTGCATTAAAATGAATGTGTGCTTTATTTTGTCTGACTATGCTTGAAGGTGGTAGGTGATTATGCTCTCACCTTGTGAAAACTAGGTGATCAGAAAACCAGACCCACCTTATTTTTTGTGTCACCCTCACGATTTAGTAATCGAAGTATCATCTCCCCTTGCGCTTTCGAGCGATCCTGGGTGTAAGAGAAATGTTTACTGACTCTAGAACTTGGGCCTGTTCTGGTGGGAAAAAGTACTCACCCCAAGATAACTCAGACCGGTAGCACCCTGACACCGAGGGACTTCCAGCCGGTATATAAAAGTGGATTCTTGGGGAAAACCCAAGAATCACGAGTGTGGTTCCAATGAGATGGATCCGAAAGGGGAATCTCGCTGCATGGATCATGCCCCACGAATGGAATGCTTGTATTAAACACCTCTTGTCTTAGTGTCCAACCGTTCTATTGGCCGTTGTTTGATATAGTGCAGGGTATAGTATCATGCCTGAAGACACTCACTACTGATCCTCTTGAGTAGAGATAGCAATTCTTGGGAAGTCATTACCCAAAGAATCTGAATTTGGTGTGCTCGAATGGCGTTAATGAGTCGTGGAGGGGAGTCAATGCCACCAAAATTCTAAGCTATCCGCTCTCGAGAAGGAAAGGTGTTTATCACCAATCCGGGGTATATCGGTGGGCTATATCAAGTATACAAACCCTTGGCCTATTGGCCTTTTAGGATTGTACTTGTCTTATGTGTGTTTGCTTACACCCAAAACATTGTGCTTGTCAAGTGCTTGCTGGATTACTCAAACATTATGCACAACATTCACAAATCTGGACACAAACAATCGACCTTAGACAACTCAAAATTTTCAACAAAACATCAAAAACCAATCTCAGTCCTCATTTTGAACTTAGAATTTGCATTGTTCATCTTAGTCCTCATTTTGAACCTAGACTTTTCATTAATCATTTTAGTCCTTCGTCAACATTATCATCTTAGTCCACATTTGACACTTTGGCTTTGACAACATCTTCATCTTGCATTAGTCATTTCCTTAGACATATGTCATTATCACTTTGCATTTAACATCATGACATCCACCACCTTGTCTCCCCTTCACCAACATATTGATAGGATTGCTAGTAAAGTTGAATACCAATTACTTTGTAGAGGTCAATACCAACAAGCCTTAGACCTTAGGAGACAATTCCTCCAAACCGACAATCAATGTCCTTCGTACCAACAATCCATCAGTCTTAGTCCTCCATCTGTCTACCCTCACTACCAAACTTCACTTAATACCATTCCTGACATTAGTCCACAACAAACATCCATTACTCACCCTTATCCTAACTTTCACAAGGGAAACCAACTATCCACTAGTCCATTCCAAGTCTCCACGTCATATGCTAGTCCTTCACCTATCAATCCTGTCAACGTCTACATGCCCTATCAACCATCTATCAACTCATGTCAAGTCCCCACATCATACCATATCAATCCAGTCCAAGTCTCCACATCATAGTTTAGTCAACCTTACACTAATCCAGTCCAAGACTCCATGGCATATCCGGTCGAAGTCCCCATGTCACATCATATACCATCACATCCTAATCCAATCCAAGACTCCATGTCATATCCAGTCGAAGTCTCCACGTCATATCCTAGTCCTTCACATACTAGTCCAATCCAAGTCCCCACGTCCTATCCTAGTCTAACATTCATTAATCCTTTTCAAGTCACCCCTTCACAAGCCACATCTAGTCATGAAAATTCTATTATTACTCAAAGTCAAATCCCATTTAATAAGCTTGAGGATATATGTCAAAATGAAAGCCCATAGCATGACCTTATAATGTCACCCTCATGTCAAGGACAAGGTAGTCCATCCCATGACCCTATCTTTCAGTCCATCCATGAAGTCCTTCAAGACAATCATGACATCCAAAACACACCTCTCCTTGACAATGACTCTATTTCTGACTGTATCATCCACGACAACCCCATCTTTGACCAAGACCCCATTATTGACCAAGAAGTCCAAATCCATGAAAACCCCATCTTCGACCAAGACCCTACCATGGACCAAGAAATCCAAAATGATCCACTCCTTGACCTTTATGCCATTCATGATCAAACACTTGTCGACCCTATAAAGGCCTCGACTATTGACACTTCCCACGATGAGACACTTTCCTTCATGGGACACATAGATGATATTCCTCCAAAACAAGAATCTTCCACTAGGGACATTCTTGCATATGATCAAGTTATAGCTAAAATCATTGGGCTCTATGACACTAAACATAATGATGGCTTCGAAATTTCCTTGGAAGCACCAACAGAATCATCTGAACCTGACATATCACATGATCAGACTAAAGATATCAGTCAGCAATATGTCCAACATGACAATGAAGCTAAGACACTTTATCAACTAGGGTCATCTATCTTTGTCAGAGCAGGCTTTCTTGTAGACGAAAATATTACAGGTGACAGTATCCACATACACAAGGATGGGTTAGCATCTTTCTTTCAAAACAACAAATACCCCATCACAAATAGAATCTGTCAAAACATGCAATATCAAGGCAAAGGACTAGGCATACATGAGCAAGGAATTCTAGAACCAATATAGCTTTAGGAAAATTACAGATATCAAGGTCTTGGCTATTCCTCAGTTAATAAATCAAACGATGTCAGTGGTACCTCCTTGATACTGGGGGCAACTTTGTCAGATACAGACATCAAAATGGAGTCCATGAGTGAACCTTGTCATAAGGTTGCTGCCAACACCTCTTCCACCCACACCATAAACCGTCATTCTCAGCATCTTAAACCTTCCCTTTGGAACCAACAAAAACAAAAGTCTTACAAGTCAAAAGATCAAAATCAAATGTCAAAGGCCATTGAATCAAACAAAAGGACAAGTGGACAAATGAAATTAAAATGGATCCCAAAGAAAGATGGATCAAACAAAGACACCAAGTCAAATAAAAAAGTCAATCACAATGTGGAGCCACAAGTAAAGAGGACTCCCACATACAACAAATGTCCACCTCCTTCAAAATGGTCATCAAGTAAGGTATATAAAAGTGTTGGTTCCAAACACCATCCCTCCAAAATCCGTCATCCACCATCCCAAGTTTGGAAAATAAAAAGTGATTCATCCAAATGTCCAAACAACCTTTCCACGTCTACCATCATTCGTCATAACCCTACATCTCGTCTAAAGTCCAATGATCCCACATCACAAATCCATCACATCTTGGCAGCAACTCTTTACCACAAGGACTCTCATGGCACTCTATTGTGATGTGCGTATTCTGATAAGGCCAACTCTAGTATCAGAAAGGATCACAATGACACCAATCAGTTGTATACAAGCGCTACGATCTTGACAAGACAACTCCTTCAGCAAGGTCATTATTGGCATATCATGGCACCAGTCTCTACATCAGAACCATCATTGGATTCATAACAGTTAGTGGTCATCTAAAGCATCCAGGCTATCTGCAAAATCAGAAATACAAAAAAATTGAATAATGTAAAACATCATCACCTTGATGAAAACCTGGCAAATAGGCATCTTGGTGACACCAAAAAAATCAAGAAGTCAAGAAAACAGTAAAGAGAAAAAGTTCATCCAATGGTGAAAACCTGGAAAACAGGCACCCTGGATAAGTACCATGATGAAAACCTGGCAAACAGATGTCATGTGTAAAATAAATCATCTATGTGGACTCTTACACTTGGGAGCAAGTCATCTCATCTCCTAGGCCTTCCTCTTGGCATTGGAATCTGACCATTTAATCCATATCATTCCCACCTATCTTGGTCTTGACATAAAACTGGCACACATAAATCATGTTTTGGGAAAAATTTTGACATGCCTATCCTTTGGTCATACATTATCCATGAAATGTCATGTCATTACCTTCATAGTCTTATTGTCCTTATATGACATAGTCCTTGAAAGTCATATGACAATTCCATTAGTCTCATGTCTCCCATCTTTTACCAAGGCAACCCCCTATCCTTTCACGCCTGTCACCTATCTTGGCTTTCCCTTGTCAAACGGTATAAGGATGCTCCATCATTCCATCTAGTCCTAACCAAGTCATTCCAAATGCAATGAGTCTAATCCATACAAGCACATTATCCAAAATTTTACTTGACTGTGTTCCTGGCCCAGCTGTAGACCTCCATACTTTCACCACATTATCGTCATCATCCTCACATTGTTTCGGGATGCGTCCTTCCCACGTAAAACAACATTGTCATCACCTGTCAATTGGTATTCAGCTTGACTAGGGGCACAATCATGTTTTTCCTTGGATTCTCATGTGTAGGCATCAGTCATTCATTTGTCACGATCCTCTTAAATGTCAAAATCCAAAAAAATCATAAAACAACAAAAAGACAAAAACATTATAAAATGTCCTGAAGAAAGACCAAAAAAATCATAAAATGTCCTGAAGAAAGACCAAAAACATCATAAAATGTGTTGAAAAAGACCTAAAAATCATAAAACATCCTGAAGAAAAACACAAAAACATCCAAATCAATGTCAAAATCCTAAAAATGGAGTCAAAGTTAGTCATGTTAGTTAGTCCATGTCATTGTCGAACTACGGTGTCTCTGCGCATTTGCTACGTAGGCAAGGCCATCAGTTGATGAGTCCCCGAGACATTAGGTTAGTCCTTTTAGGTTGGTCCAAATAAAATCATGGCATTTGTCACAATCGTCTCATTAGTCAAATAAGTCAGACGTCGTCAAACTCAGACACAAGACAGTCATTTCAAACGTCAATGTCAAAATTGGTCAAAATCAGACAACACAGTCTAATCAATCATACAGTCAACATTAGTCAACTTGCCAAAACATATTAGTCGAAACAATGTCAGTCTCGTCAGTCTTTGGTCCTCTTCAAGATGTGTCCTTCTTGGATTTGGGCCTCATCAAAATGTCCTTTTCCTTTTCAGGATGTGTTCTTCCTGACAATAGGCCCCGTCAAACTGTCAACACCATCAAATTGGCAAAACTCTTAAACTGTCAAAACTATCAAACCGATAAGAAATCAATCTTTGGCAAAAAAACATTGGCAAACAAAATAAAATGGCTATTAATCGTTTTGGTCTATCTTGTCTTATCTTTTGACTATTTAGTCTATTTTTGTCTTATCTTTTTACTGTCTTGTCTTTTTGGTCATGTTACTAGCTACCTCGAGGATGTCCCATGAAGGATTTAGAGGTGCAATGACGTCTCCTAACCTATTTTATTTTCTTTGACTGTTGTCTGTGGATTATCTTGACAAAAAGACTGAGGCAACATGACCCTTAGTATGAGTTGGGGCATTCCTTGTCTGTGACTGTCTATTTTTCAAGTGGATGACCTTGCACACCTTGGTCTACATCATATCATGGTGTTTTTTGTCCATTTGTGTCATTTTTACCACCCAATGATAATTAAGAGCAATAAATATTAAAGTCCTATGGTAAAGTTTTGAAGGATTTGGTCTAGAAACTACCATGCATCTCCTTTAGTCGTGTCATCTTCTCTCGCCCGTCTCATATAGGCATTGCATCCATATCATCATCCACATCTTTTGCACTAACATTTCTTTGTCTCTTCATATTCTAGTCTTCTCATCAATTTCGAGAGCACACCCATGTTCCTGCAACCTGTCTGTCCTCTCGAGGGGGCATACCGTAACCCTCCTTGTCATTCTTCCTCATCTTATTTTGCATTGGGCATATTTTTGATTTATTTTCTTTGTCACAATGCGACATGCTACATTATGACAAAGAGGGGCAAAATGTAGACACCTAAAAATGACCTAGGCCTGCAAGCTTCATTTTTACTACTTTCGTCCTAGCATAATTATGACATTTAATTATGTCTTTGGTCCACATTCGACTATTGATTAAATAATTTATAATTATTTAATTAATTCATGTCATTTTATTCTTCATGATTATTAAATAAATAAAGTTTATTTATTTATTAAATATGTCATTAATTGTTTAAGTATTCACTTAATTAAATAAATTTCTTAATTTATTTAATCACACTTCTTCAGTCATTTCTTCCTGATTATTAAATAAATAAGTTTTATTCATTTATTTAATATGTCACTAATTGTCATAATTAAATGAATTGATTAATTTATTTAATTATTGATCATATATTCTAAATTAAATAATTATCTTTAATTATTTAATTGACAAAATTAATATTCCTCTCATTTTAAATAAATGAAATTATTTAAAATGTCATCACAATCTTAACTAACAGTCCATTTTGGTAAATAATCTAAAAAAGATTATTTATTTGTCTCACAAAATCCATATTTTAAGTGGATTGAATTCAAATTGGTAGCTTTCTTCTAAAAATCAATTAAAGCATGCAGGTTCTTGATTTTATCAAATTTGATTTTCAGTCCATCTTTTATCTGATTTTTCAAATCTCATAAATCAGGCAGTCTTTATCTTCTTGATTTTTGAAAATCTTTATTCTTCTAATTAATTATCTCATCTTTTCTCCACTGCCGATCGATATGATTTTCTCAAATAACATCTTGACCACTCACTTAAGGATTTTTCCCTAACCCTGATTAGGGATTATCAAATGAAATCTTGACCTTTGATTTTAGGTTTCTGTCAAGAGTCGATCTTGTCTGTCCATTCAAAATTACGTTTTCTATAAAATGACAATTTTGTTCATAATTTAGGGACCACTTCGTTATTATAGGCGTTAGTCATTTATCATTTATCATCATTTATCATTTGTCATAGGCATAGGCATATTTTTACTTAAATCCATCAAAACTTGCATAGGACAATGGCATAGTCAAATTGCTCATACACTCGATCTGAGGGCATCAATCATACACATCATACGCTGGAAATTAGAAGGTGCTATGGAGGTGAATCAAGGAAGCTTCAACGAGGAATCTAGTATAATCATTCTTGTTTAGTTTTCATTGTGCTTCATATCTCTTTGGGTTTTATTACTGTGCTTTCAATTCATTGAATATAATCCTAAAAATAACCCTTAGTTACATAAATCATTGCAGTATTGCGATGGTGAAATAAAATAAACTTTTATAAAATGTCGTTAATGTTTAGGGAGAAAATTTATTAAAATCACAACAATAAAGTTATTTTTTGGGAATGAAATTTACCGCAAGGTGCGGTAAATGAATGTGTAGGATGGCGATGAGGAAGTAATTAAGTGAGAAGTAACTCCCTGCATCCCCGCTAATAAAATTTAAAACCTTTGCAGTGTTGCGGTGAGAACATAAAGCTATGAAGTGAAAAGTAATATATTTTGTGTATATTATGAGATGAATATTTATGCACGAGAAAGGAAATACTTTAAATCACAATGTTAGGGAATATAATATATGATATTTTCACCAAAATGTGAAATATTTTTCAATAAGGGAGTGATGATTATTTTAACTCGGGAATATTTTAATTGTGTGAAAGAGTGTACAATCAGAAAATAAAGCATTTTCACCGAGGAGGGTAAAAGAGTATAAAATTCCATGAAGTGAGAAATTATTTTACTTGAGCATTTTTTCAATTGGGTGGAAATAAAGTTGCTAGCAAAAGAAGGATTATGACTATAATTGCAATTAATTTTCACGGAGATACAAAGATGGGGATCAATGTTAAAATATTTTATTTTGCCAAAGACAATTTTAATTAAAGGTAGAGCTACAGCGGATGGACTTGCAAAGGGTCATAACCGTAAAAATGCAATGTCTATATGTGAGATAAAATTGTATCATCTAGGACTAGATTAGAAGCAGTAGATTATGGTGTCAGTTGTTTGTTGAAATAATTAAAAATATTATCCGGTTGTCTCCAAGGTTGAAATTTCCTTATTATTTAAATTGATGTATCAAGGATTTTCAATTTATCAAAGCACATTTGTTGCTCTTGTGTGGTTCAATTAATTGGCTCCTTCAAGGAAGGATTAAATTCTTTTAATTAATCATAGTAATCTGGAAAAGGTCATTTGGATCAATGAGAATAACTTGATAATTGCATGCTTGCATGTTTATGCCAAACATAAACTCATAAAAGTGCCAGACAATTCGAATTTTATCTAGAAATAGGACGTACATATCATTTACCTCTTGACTCCATTAGCGTAATAGAAGTAGGCACTGGTCATACCAATTCCATTTTAGAATTTTATAAAATCTTATTCAAACATTCACATCTCAAATTTCAGTAGTAGTTATTAATCTTTCATCTATTCGACTTCCAATTTCCATTGTGGATAGATTGCTCAAATAGGAAACATATAGTCTAATTTTTCCTCATTTGCATAGGTGCACTCACCTAGGTCTGGCAAAGCTTGAAGAGAAGAAGGTTCAAATACATTATTTGGCCTTATTCATTAGCCTGAAACATACCAAGAGCTTGGCAACCTCTTGTGGTTTTTCAACCAACATTTTTTAGAACTAATAGATTGGTGACTCTGTTGGGAAAATACTTGAGAAAATCTGGTAGCAGGCAGCCTTTCCTTATAGAGTCATTTTTTTTTTAAAATCAGGTCTTCAAATAGAGATTCATAATTGTGTAGTTTGTAGCTCCCGATCTGAGTCATGCAACTAATAGATTGGTGACTCTACTAGGGAATAGTTCAGTTATATCCAGTTAGAGACCATCATAAAGAGTCATTGAAGAAAGATTCATAGTTGGAGAGTTTGAGGAAAAGTGATTCCGTTGGGGATAAAATCAAGAATAATTTCATTTTTGGGTATGTGCAGGATCATCATAGAAAAAACAGGCTTGTAAGTTGTGATTTTTTTTTTCAAAATCAGAGTTAGGCAAGTTGACGTAAATTTTTGAATAAGTTATCTATATTATTTCAAAAATATGTAAGAATAGAATCTATAGAAAATTTAATGTAGTTCCTAAACTACTAGGTTTTTTTTAAATCTATTTGGTCAAAATTTGAAATTTCAATGAAGTAGTAATTAAATTTGAGGGAAAAAAGAAGTAGGTATCTATTTGACCATGCTAACCATAATAAAATGATAATGTATTTTTAATATTTTAGATATAAGTAGAGGACTCATGTACCAATGTGATGCATATTTTTTTGTAATTTTTTCCAAGTAAATAATTAATTATGAATTTTTTATTACAAATTTAAAAAAATATTAAAACTCGTATGTATGACCACCTTAACTTGGTCAAAATTTCATGAAATTCATTTTTTTTTTTTAATCCTATAGTATGTGAAGAATAGAATGTGACGCATGTTTTGGATTCAAAAAATGTGATACCATTTGAAAGCTATAGATGTTTTTCAATCAGCCTATCAATTAAGACTTTAGTTGTAATTCAAATAGAAAATGAATAATGATTATTTATTAAATTCAAAGTATAGCATAATTTATATTGGTGGAAATTTGAGAATCTCCTTTAAAGACCCTTTTTGTTTCATCAATTTTGGGTAAAAATAAAAGTTGTCAGCCACATACCCTACACATACCCATCATATTGCCACTTTTTGGCCCATCATAATCCTGTACATACCCTTTTCTCACTTTTAAGAAAGTGAGTGACGACTCTGGTAAAAAACTTGATGAAGAAAGCATAGACAGTTTGGAACAAAATAATTTTTTGAAAGGCAACAGTTAATAAGAAAGTGTGAAGAATCGAACAGACAATTGCTACAATTGGACAGACAACTGCTACAATTGGACCAACAACTGCTACAATTAGGAGGAAAATGTGTTCCAAATGCATCACAAAATATACCATTCTACAATAAGAATGAATACACAAATGCAAGTAGGCATTGGACCCCACAAGTGCTACATAATATAGCAGGAAATTTTGGTAATGGAGGTAATGCATATCATGCACAATATAAAATTTCTTCACCACAACCATCAAAAAAAATAAATGCTTATCCTATCCCTCCTGGTCAAAGACTAGTAAGTTACCAAAATCATCAATATAATCAATAGCCTAAATATCACCCATATCAATATCAAACTCCATATCAAAATGTGCAACACAATTTCTTCCCTCTTGGAAATGTCAATCAAAACCTGTAGCAAAACACATATCAGAATCAACAATTCAAGGAGAAAAGCAATGATTGTGATCAGTTCATAGAAGATTGGTGTGCAAGTGAAAACAATTTGTATGATAGCCTACATGAGGAGGATGAAGATATAGAGGGTCTCTCTTGCATAATAGATTGTGACAGTGCATGTTATGAGGGATCCATTGAATATTCAAATTTTGATCTACAACAAATTTATTCTCATAATTCTTATGGAGATCAGGATGAAGAAGCAATGGAAAATGCAAGTCCAGTTGACAGTGAACAAATAACACATTCAGTTGCAGTTGAGTACCATGAAGACACATTGGATGAGGAAGAGGATGGTGTATCAATTTGTGAAGCAAATGAATATGAGATCAATGTATTTGAATCACCACTTTTTGATTATGAAAAAAGTGAAAAATATAGCAACAATGATATGGATGTAGAGGCATGTTCACTCAATAGTGAACAAATTTCAGATTTGCTAACAATGGAATATCTGAGATCTACACACAAGAAAAATTCAGAAATTTCATCTTCAACATGTATTTGCTTTGGCAGTGAAAACACTTTGTGTGACAATGAAGGGAAAAATCTTGAAGTTTATATGTCTATCCCTATTCAAGAGGAGATGTATAGATTAGAATTGGAGATTCTTGAGAATGACACTAATTTACACATTATAGGCAATAAATGCTCAACATTAATTGATTCGAGTATATATGATGATACTTGTGTGGATCAAAAATTTGTGTCATTGCCAATTAGTGATATGGAAGAAATATAAAATATTTCAGATCTAATTATTCCAAAATATATTGGTGTGATAGAATTTTCAAACTTACAAGAGAAGCATTCAGATAGATTTTTAGTACAACTAGGAGATCATTTTACAACACATGATAGTGAGGAAAATAATGACAAATACTGCATTGAATATGCATACACATTGTATGTTGAAGATGAAAAAGATTTATCACATGATGATGGAAAATATGATCTGTAGAAGTGTAAAAGGAACTTGGGTCAAGCTGAACACAATGATTTTCTGAAAGTTTCCAATGGTAGTACATGTAACAAGGTAGATTGCATGAATGTTTTCAAGAGGAATCTAATGAACTCAAGACAAAACAAGGTGTATGACAAGGGAAAATAGGGGCCTTTATTTTTTGGTGGCCTTGTGCCATCAGCTGTGGTGTGGTTCTTTCAAAACCATATTAGTTCATGATAGAAAAAAGTTTGAGTTTGTTGCCCAATAAGTAAAGCACTTGGTCTGCTCTCCCAGAGACCTAGATTCTTGCTATGCCCACAGGGGTCATACATCCCCAAATGGAGCCACTGTTGGAGCCTAAAATTTCATGCATTTTTTTGCAAAATTTTAGGTTCCCATGAGGAAAAATTGGATTTCAACACTAAAAAAAAATAGTTGAAAATTTTGCTCAAATGGCCCACTTTGAAAAATCATAACTGGAAGCTCGTTCAGTTTCGTGCAAAACCACCTTGCAAGTGTTCTAACCTACCATATGTGAGTGTGCACACCAATTTTCAGCTTTGTACAATCAATTTTGACAAGATTTCAAAAGGCCAAGTTGAAGGGTTCTGCGAAGGTTTGTTGTTTGCACACAGTAAAATTTGTTAAAGTGACCAACTTTAGAGGATAATATTAAGCAATTGGAAGATTTTCAAGACAAACCGATTGGTGCATCAAATTATTCCAACCAAAATTTGTCTTCATGGCAATTTTTCAGGGCTTTAGGACACCATTTAGTATTTTTTCAAAATCAAATCCAAATAGATTTCACCCAGTTTGAACACTACATTTCCAGAACAGCTACACATATGTCAACTTTGACATCCCGTATTTTGCAAAGAAAGAAGTTCGATGAAAAAAATTGTGCACATGTTCATGGATCCTAAATGAACTAATCTGAAAATGTATAGCCTCCTAGGATCAAGTTTGATATTTTTTCGAAAAGGCAAGTTGGCGGTTTTCAATTGAGCTTGGCAGTGGTAATTTTTTAGAAAATACTAAGCAAATTTGGGTATTCACAGTTTGCAATCTTGATAACTTCATGATGAAAAATTTGATGAGAATACTCTCCTATCACAACTCAACACATCTGAACATTTTCATGGTTGTCGGAGGAGTTCTAGTATGCTTTTTAATTGTTTTCTGACTGCTCCCAGGCTAGATTTGGCACCTCAAAAAAGTTATAAATTTTGAAATTCTAAGGATGACCCAGTTGATATTTTGGCCTCAACTATCTCCAAGTTCATTTCATTGGATTCTGAGGTCATTTGGTGCATTAATTTAAAAATTCATTTGTTTTCACTACATGCTCTGGTAGGGCTAGTTTACAAAGGAAGTACCTCACTTTTACAAGCTGTTTAAAATCCGTCAGAAACCCACTTCCAAAATAATTGATCATGGTCCCGTGCAAATTTTTGTGGCTCTAGGATGCTCTGTTTTCCTGCAGTGAAATTACTTTGTTTTCCCTCCAGTCGAAATTGAAAAATTATTTCTTAAATCCTAAAGTTCAAATGATATATATTTTAAAATATTTGATATGTTTTAAAATGAATATGGTAGATTTCAAAACCCTAAATATTTCATTTTTTTATAAAGTTTAACTTTGTAAAATTTATGGAAGACAAAACCAACCAATAAAATATTGAAGATATGTTGAAAAGTGTATGAAGCTCTATGCATATATCAATTTATAAAGACGTATTTACAAAATTCCATGGAGAGAAGCTACTCGTTGGACACAAAATGAGATGATATACTACTTGTAATGAGGCATGAATGAAGTGAAAGATTCTTCCAAACAAAGGTTTCAATTAAGCTTTTACAATGGACAATGTGAAAATAAGATTGAAATAAATAAAATAGTTAGCAAATCTGAACGGCTTTGGAATGGGGCATAATGATGATCAAAATGTTTATCCAAGTCACACAGAAGCATTCCAACATTTCCCACATCACCGCAAGCACCCAACAGAAGATGTGCGGTGTTGCGGTAACATTTCTCACATCACCACAGGAGGGTCTTGGAGCCGATGCGGTATAGCGGTGGAGTCAGTTCTAAATTTTGGTTACATTCAAATGTGGCAAATGTTTTGATGAATTTATTTCGAGGATTACAAAATTTATCACAGGCTGAATATTTCTCCAACATCCTTGCAAAGTCAAATTCAAATCATTACGGTACAGTGATGGTGAAATAAAATAAAGTTTTATAAAATGTCATGAATGTTTAGGGAGAACATTTATTAAAATAAAAACAATAAAGTTATATTTGGGGAATGAAATTTATCGCAAGGGGTAGTAAGTGAATGTGTGGGATGGTGATGAGGAAGTAATTAAGTGAGAAGTAACTCCCTGCATCCCCGCTAATAAAATTTAAAACCTTTGCGTGGTGCGGTCGAAAATAAAACGGTGGTGCAGTGAAAACATAAAGCTATGAAGTGAAAAGTAATATATTTTGCGTATATTATGAGATGAATATTTATGCATGAGAAAGGAAATACTTTAAATCACAATGTTAGGGAATATAATATATGATATTTTCAACAAAAATGTGAAATATTTTTCACTAAGGGAGTGATGATTATTTTAACTCAGGAATATTTTAATTGTGTGAAAGAGTCTACAATCAAAAAATAAAGCATTTTCACTAAGGAGGGTAAAAGATTATAAAATTCCATGAAGTGAGGAATTATTTTTACTTGAAGAGCATTCTTTCAATTGGGTGGAAATAAAGTTGCCAGCAAAAGAGAATTATGACTATAATTGCAATTAATTTTCACGGATATACAAAGACGGGGATTAAAGTTAAAATATTTTATTTTTTCGAAGATAATTAATTAAAGGAAGAGTTGCAATGAACGAACGTGCAAAGGGTCATAACCCTAAAAATGCAATGTATATATGTGAGATAAAATTGTATCATCAAGGACTAGATTAGAAGTCGTAGATTAGGTAGTTGGAGAGGTTGATCAGTCGCCTCAATAGAAAATTATGTTGTATATTGTAAAATCTTTTAAAATTATATAATGGAGAATAATGCATAAATTTGGTGATCTAATTATGGTGTCAATTGTTTGTTGAAATAATTGAAAATTTTATCTAGTTGTCTCCAAGGTTGAAATTTCCTTATTATTTAAATTGATGTATCAAGGATATTTTCAATTTATCAAAGCACATTTGCTTCTCTTGTGTGGTTCAATTAACTAGCTCCTTCAAGGAAGGATTAAATTCTTTTAATTAATCATAGTAATCTAGAAAAGGTCATTTGGATCAATAAGAATAACTTGATAATTGCATCCTTGCATGTTTATGCCAGGCATAAACTCATAAAAGTGCCAAACAATTCAAATTTTATCTAGAAATAGGACACACATATCATTTACCTCTTGACTCCATTAGCCAAACAAAAGTAGGCACTGGTCATACCAATTCCATTTTAGAATTTTATAAAATCTTATTCAAACATTCACATCTCAAATTTCAGTAGGAGTAGTTATTAGGCTTTCATCTATCCCACTCCCAATTGCCATTGTGGATAGATTTCTCAAATATGAAACATATAGTCTAAGTTTTTCTCACTTGCATAGGTGCACCCACCTAGGTCTGGTAGAGCCTAAAGAGAAGAAGGTTCAAATACATTATTTGGCCTTGTTCATTAGCTTGAAACGTACCAAGAGATTGGAAACCTCTTATGGTTTTTCAACTAGAATTTTTGAGAACTAACACATACCATGCTCTTGGGGATTTCTTGAGTCCATACAATGCTTTATTCAACCGAAAAACCATATCTCCCCAATCAATCAATTGAAATCCATCAGATTGCTCAATATACACTTCTTCTTCCAGTTCACCATTTAGAAATGCTAACTTGACATCCATCTGATAAGCCTTGAAATTTTTGTAAGCAACATAAGCAATAAATAGTCTCATAGCTTCAATCCTAGCAACAAGAGAAAATTTTTCTTCAAAGTCAATTCCTTCCATCCGTGAATATCCCTTACACACAAGTCTTGGTTTGTTTCTAACAACTTCACCTTGTTCATTCAGTTTGTTCCAAAAGACCCATTTAGTTCCAATTACATTTTTTTCCTTATGTCTAGGAACAAGAATCCATGTATCATTCTTCTCAATTTGCAGTACTTCTTCTTTCATTACTTGCACCCAATGTTTATCTTTGATTTCGTCATTGACACTATTAGGCTCAGTCTTTGAGATCAAACAATATTTTTCTACAATTCTTCACCTAGTTTGAACACCTTTGTTCTTATCACCAATAATCTGATCTTCTGAATGATTTAGTCTTACATACCTTGGAGTCTTAGGGTGTTCTTGAACTTCGAGCTCTTGTGATCTTACTTCTGCACTTTCACTAGTTTCTTCCTCTTGATTTTCCTGATTCACCAGAATGATATGAACTTTCTTTCCTTTATCTGAACTATCATTTTGATCGTTTGCATTATATCCACAAGTTCTGGATGGTTTAACTGTGTCTTCATCAACCTTGATATTAGCACTTTCAATTACTTTCCTCAATATCTTATTGTAGCACTGGTAGGCTTTACTTTTAGTGGAATAACCAAGAAAGATTACTTCATCACTTCTAGCATCAAACTTTCCTATATCTTCATCTCTTTTGATATAGAATTTACTCCCAAAGATTTTGAAGTATCTAACAGTAGGCTTATGACCATACCATAGCTCATAAGGAGTCTTATTGGTATCACCTTTGACATGTACCCTTTTGAGAGTGTAAACGACAGTAGTCACAACTTCTCTCTAGTAGATATGCAAAACATTTCCTTCCAACATCATAGTCCTAGTAGCTTCTTGAATTGTCCTGATCTTCCTTTCCACAACTCCATTTTGCTGAGGGTCCGTAGGGAAAATAATTGTCTCTTTATCCCATGTTCTTCACAAAAATAATTAAAATCACCAGAAGTGAATTCACCACCTCTATCTGATCTCATATATTTAATCTTCAGACATGTCTTTGTCTCAACCATGGCCTTAAAAATCTTGAATTTCTCTAGAGCTTTGAATTTTTCCCTTAAGAAAGTAACCCACATCAATCTAGAATAATCATCAATAAGTAACATGAAATATCCATCTCCTTGTAAACTTATGATTCTAGAAGGACCACACAAGTCAGTATCCACAAGCTCCAACACTTCATTTGAACAATGTTGTTTGCTCCATAATGAAACTCTAGTTTTCTTCCCTGACTGACATTCCTTGCATATAGCATTAGTAATTTTTATTAACTTAGGAAGATCTCTTACTGCTCGAGTAGAACTTATCTTGATAATATTATCAAAGTTTACATGACACATTCTCCTATGCCATAACCAACTTTCATCAACTTGAGCAATCAGGCACTTTTACTAGTAGCACTTAGGTGAAAGATATTACCTTTTGTTTTTGTACCAGATGCAATGACATTTATGAAACTTCCCAATATTCTACACTTTCCATTCTTGAATTGAAGATTGTACCCTTTGTCAACCATCTATCCAACACTTAAGAGATTATGCTTCAAACCTTTCACATATAGAACATCATTAGTATTATGCTTACCATCAAGAGAAATTAATCCTCTGCCATGGATTACACCAACTTTGTCATCGCCAAATCTTACAACATTACCATCATACTTTTCCAATCTCAAAAATTTACTTTTATCACCTATCATGTGATGAGAGCATCCACTGTCAATCACCCATTCATATTTTTCTTCATCTCTAGAAGCTAAAGATTTCTCCACATTTGTGCAACTAGCAGATTCAATAGGTACTGGATCATTTTCCTTGATAGAAATAAATACCCTTTCATCCTCACTTAAATTTCCTTTATCAGATTCATCATCTGTCACACCTTCATCAACAACAAAATAACACTTTCTTTGGAATCTAGGCTTGTTAGGTCTTGGCTTAGGAACTCTTTCTAGACTCCTTGAGGCAAAAAGACCTATCTTATTGCAAGAAAAAAAATTAAGAGGCAATTTCCCTTTATACTTACCTTCTCCTCTGGCTTCCCTCTTGACAATAAGTGCTTCAAGATCGTCTAGTTTTCTCTCTTCTTCTTCAGTCTCTCTCATTTCCTGCTCATACTTGGACATTTTTCTAGAAGAAATTTCTCCTAGATCATATCTCTGCTTATCTTTTCCAGAGATAGTAGCTTTGAATGCAAATTCTGTCTTAGGAAGAGATTCACCAAACTCACTTAACTCAAAAGTAGTAAGCTTACTAATCAACATGTCTATGGTTACATTTGTCATAGTCTGGATCTCCTCAATAGCAGTAGCTTTGTGTTTGTATGCAATGGGCAAGGATCTGAGCACTTTAGCAACAATCTTTGATTCTTCCAATGTTCCACCAACACATCTGATACCACACACAAATTCATTCACTCTTTGCATAAAAGAAGTGATGTTCTCATCTTCACCCATTCTCAAAATTTCATATTTCCCTTTCAAGCTTTGAAGCTTAGCAATCTTCACATGGGTATCACCTTCATACAAATTTTACAACTTTTTCCAGATCTCATAAGTAGTCTTCAGCTCCATTACATTTTTCATCTCAGAATCAGTCAGAGCACTCAACAATGCTTCCTTAGCCCTGATATTGTACTCGACTTCCTTAATATCACTTGCAGTAGAAGGACCATTCTATGGAATGATATACCTATTCTTTGGAATTGTCTAGTAAGGTTCACTAATGCATCTCAGATGATACTCCATTCGATTCTTCCACAAAGAATAATTAGTTCCATCAAATCTCAGACTATCCTTCATATATATCGCCATCCCAGATCACCTCAAGCTATTAAACTTCTTCTGAGGAACCTGCTCTGATACCAATTGTTGGAAATGCAAGGGCAGACAACTAAGAGGGGGGGTGAATCATTTCTCATAGAAATTACACTTTTTAAACTTATTCTCGAATCTGATAAATAAGCATGAAAGCATAAAAAATCACCACATCAAAAACACACATAACACCAATATTTTTTACGTGGAAACCATGATAGGGGAAAAACCACAGTGGAGGTTAATCCACAAGATTATACTTTGCTAAAAGTATAAAAGAATTATAAATGGGGAATGCACACGCATTCAAACACACTGCCTAGAGCTCACTGCTTAAATACAAAAGGCTTACTACCCAAAGGAAGACACATTGTCGTACAGTAACATTCAAATTACATTTAGAATATTTTGAACTGACAAAATAGCATCTGCTAATGCCTAATTATAGTTCCGATTAAGCACATAAACTCTTATTCACACTTTTCTTCTCCCTTTGAAAGATTAGAACATTATTCACACAAAACACTCAACATACTTCACACACTACTTGCTCAAATGGTTTAAACAATCAATCATATATATCCACAACTAGAGATTAGAACAACTACATGTTGGCCCAAAAAAATATAAAATGAGTACAAACTGTCGGCCCAAATTAATAAACAATTATCAATGTGCACCAAACAATTTCGGCCAAAACATAGTAAGGACCCAAAATAACATGTCTCAAATATGAAACATCTTAAACAATTATGACTCGAAGATCCACAACACGTTACAATCACTATGTCGGCCATGATCATGAAAAACATGAACACACAGAAGAAAATCACCAATCGTGAGCACAACAATCAATGCAGACCAACAAAACAAATAGAGCACAATCTAGAAACATCCACAAGCATTATGAATCACTACAAAAGAATCCGCAACAACTCAAATTACTAGAAGCACATTATCTTCTTTTAGGAACACCAACCAAAGCAACAGATCAGCTAATAGAACACATATACTCATAACTCAATCAAATCTTCATGTGAACCTATGAAACTTCATGTGGATAAACTAGATATACTTGTCAACAAATCCTTTAATCCACAACCTCTTATCATCAATATACTGAGCTAGCCATCATGCTGAACTTCACTGCACCATTAACAACCTGCAACTTATTTTATTACAATTTTCTCAATATCCTTGACATATAAAGCCTTAAAGACATTAATGCCAATAGTGTTGACATCAATGACAACCACATATCAGCAATATCCAACTAAGAGCACTCAAAAATACCTATATCTTGGGAGAAGCTTTCTACTGCTTGAAGATCTTTTCCTTTCTCAAAGAGGTGGCAACTCTATATAATTTTCTACATTATCAAAAGAGTTGGTTGCAACAGTTCTTAGGTATTTTTCTATTGTAATATTTTTTTATGAAGGTTTTCAACAAATTTCTAGTTAATATTGTCCCTTATTCAATAGTCTAAGGTATTACTAGAAAGGGGAATGAGAAAGTAGGATATTCTGAAAAGGATATTGAGAAGAAACTAGTTGTACATGGAATAAATTTTATTTGCAAAATGTATTGTTGTCCTAATCCTCCCTCTACAAGATATAATATCATGCGTAGAACATAGTCATGTCCTTAAAGGAGGGTATTCACTAGTGAAAGATACAACCCTTTATATTTTAGCAAAATACAAGGTTACCCACATTTTGTCCCCAAAAAGAATTAATGAATATTTGTCTATAAGTTTAGATGAGGTCTTGAAGAATCAACATCACAACATGTATAGGATTTTCTTGATCTAATGGAAGACTGTCAAATAGTAGAAGAAGATGCTATCATGAAGTTTTTCTTAATAACTTTAGAAAATAATGTTGAATATTGGTTTTCTAGTTTACCAATGAATTCCATATGTTGATGGAAAGAGCTTGAGATATTGTTCATGGATGATTTTGGTGAAGTGAATGATGACTATTTGTCTAAAGAAATAAATCTACATATCCAAGAAGAATATGAAGAGAAATTTGAAAATGAGGTTGAACTTATGTCACATATTGATGATGTTGGTTCCCAAATCAACAGATGCAATGAGTCCTAAAGAGTAGCCACTGTCTCATATTCAAATTCAATGGGTTGATGTGGCCAACGAATAAGATTCAGTTAGAGATTAAAATATCCTACACTTCTCGCTCTATTAAACTATGGAAGGTAATCCCAATCAGTATATTTATAGATACTTGTGTGCTAAAGTATCAAATATATTGTAAATAAATGTTTCTCCTTCAATTTTTTGAATGACATAGTACCCTAAAGGTTTGGATGACCTTCATAGCAGTCTTTAATTGAAACCTAAGAGATGTAGAACATTAAATTCTACACACTTGCAAACTGGGACCGAGAAGTAAATTTGATTTAAAAGTTGTAGTTGCTCACAATCGGTTTTAGGAAACTAAAACATTAAGAGACCAATGTTATATCCCAGGGTGGAGTCATCTAAACCATGTAATTTAAAGCCTAACACAACATTCAATCTGTCATAATCATATCTATGAGATGATGCATTAAACCATTGATATCAACAACTAAACTAGCTCTACACAATAATCCTAGCACAAAACTGCATAAACCTCAATTTTTGTTACTACAAATTAACTCATTCTTTGTATGCGATTAATAACATCAAAAAAACATATAGGAAAAAACAAGAAGTTGAATAAAAGCAATCTTTGATCACTCATATTCAGAATTTATGCAAAGTGAAAAATGGAGACAACTAGTTTAGAATAATATGTCATTTACATTCAACTATGACTATGTTGTAATTACATTCTTCATTCCAAAACTTAGACTACTCCAGAAACATAAAAAACTAGCAATATACATTAAACCCTTGTTACAAAAATGTTCCCGTCAAAACCAAAAATGTGCAACCTCTAAAACTGAAACATAAAATCTGCACTTAAGGAAAGTGCAAAACCCTAAATGGAGATCTCCCAATGACATATGGAACACTCATCACCATAGATCTGTAACTACCTTTACTTGTTGAAAACTCTTCAACCTACTTTCAAATTCACGCTTCATGCACCTATAACAGAAAAATATTCCCCAGCCTAAAAAATCATCATTCCTTATTGTTCTCTTGTTGAAAAATACCTATACCTTGCAAAATATTTTATCTCCTCCTTGTTCATTTTCACCCAGCTGCATGAAAATGATGCTCTCTATAAAAGCTTCTCCTAGCAGAGACATTAAATAGTGAATATATTATTCACTTTATAAAATTATTTATCTGTGCCCCCTTTTTCCTGGGAAAAATATTTTATCTTATTATTCACTTTATAAAATTATTTATCTGTGCCCCCTTTTTCCTGGGAAAAATATTTTATCTTGTGCATTTGATTTCACCTTTACACTCCCAACAATATTATTTTCCACTTTGTATTTTAAAATGCTTTCCTTAAAATTTCAAGGCACATTTAAAATATTTACCATTAAAGGTGAAAGTAAAAGCACTCCCTTATCTCCGTTATTATTTTCACCATGTGAAACTATAAACTTCACTTTTAAAGTGTTTGTACTTTAAAATGAAGCCTCCTTTAAAATTTTCCATCAAGCTTTCTAAAATATGCCTTTGAATAATTTATCGGGCCTTAGATATTACTTTGGGCTTTGGTTAAAACCCCAAATCTTTCCTTTCACATTATTAACGGGCCCACCACACCATTATTTACCAACATATTACCCATCTCTCATCTATTTGGGAAAGCTAAAATCAATTAATGATGCCCGAAATGAGGAAAGCAACCATCGCATATCTCAAATTATTTTGGGAAGGAAAAATTAATATAGCGATGCCCGATAAAACTATGCAACTTTGTCTTTCCAATCACTAATAAAATTTGAAAGAACAAATATCTACCAACGATTAGAGAAGAGGAAAATGTGACATCACACTCTCACAAATAGAATATAGAAATAAAAATGTATCCACGATAGGGGAGTTAAGGTTTTCCATAGCAGACGGTTTATAGAGCACACACACAACATTCACAAATTTCTGATGTTGAAGTACACAAGTTGAAAAGTTTTTCCCTAGTTGCGCCACTTTGAGAATGTTTCATTTTGCAATATCTAGTTGACCTTCTAGCAAGCACAATCGTTGCATTTCACAATGAAATCGAGTAGGATGAAAAGAGAATATGGTGCGCTGATAAATAGCATTTCTTCAAACTAATCTTGAGACATTTCACTACAATCTCAAACTACATACAAATCAGCCTTTATTATTTTGGATGGTGGTACCCCAACAATATACACATTTTATGCTATGGCTTGATAGCCTCCTCAAGGTGTGCTACTTAATTCTTTGAATTCCTCCCCTCATTTCAAAAGTTGCAAATAATTCCCATAGCGGTGTCCATGTACCCATGCAGAATTTCATCTATGATATCAAGTTGACTCTCAAAATGAATTGCTTTGTTCTTTGGATTGACCTTCTCTTACTGTGCGGAGACTTCTAACAAAACTCCTTTGTTTGCAATTCCCTCTTTTTATTGGGCCAATATTTGCAAAAAAATCCCTATATCCTCAATGCTTTGATTGATTTCCAAACCCCATTTGAACATAGGCATGTAAAGTATTGGCATAGGTGGATATATCAGGTTAGAAACCAATCCACAATGAATACATCTCCCACATTGAGCTGTCAATAATCCTAAAACATCAATCAATTCTTGTCACAGTGCATTGCCCATATTTTGGATTCCTCCATTATAAGCCACTTCGCTTATTCTCATCAAACATTTGGTGTATTTTGTATTTGTTTTGAATTCCTACTCCATTCTATTTCTTTTATTTGAAAATTTCCAGTTTTGTGTTAATCTTTTTCTCTGTATGCAACTTACATTTTTTCTGTGACTGAAAATGGTAAAACCCCTTTTTGGTGACAGTGAGTTTCATTTTTTGCACTTCTACCCTCTTTCCAAATAATATATTGCATTATACCTTTGACCCCTTCTTGATAAAAATTTCACCTTTGCACAATCTTTTGGTTTTCACTTAGCTCTTCACGTGGAATAGATTTCACCTTACTGGAAACAAAATTTCACTACATGCCTGATTGTTGATAAAGAGAATTTTACACATATGTATTTGGTTATTGAAACCTCCCTCATGTCTTGTCCCTTTCAGATTCATGAAACATATGCATAGCTCCAACAATTACCTTATTAAAATACAATCATTCAATTGATATTAAATCATTATAAGAATGATTTAATAAATTTTGCACTTCAATCACATCAAGTAATAACTTGAATATAGTATTATTTAAATTAGAGAATATAAATAATATATATTTTATTTGAGAATAAGCAATTGTTGATCACTCAGGCTACAATTTTAGTCGAGTCCCTGGTGGGCCCAACTAAAAAAAAAATCATTTCTGGACAATTGTCCCTCACAAATTCTTTGAAGCCCTGTCTCGATGCATTCTGAAAGTGAAAACTTGAGTAAATGTCCATTTAAACTTGACGTTTTCCACCTTTGAATTCTGGCCAAAACCACCTGAGTAGCCTTTAGAATCAGCTTCAAAAACTGGCCAAATCACCTCCCTAAGCCTTGAAATATAGCACTCTGGTAAAATGTTATACATAGAATCCAAAGCATCAAATGGATGTTTATTATGATACTCGATGTGAAATATATCAATCCTCGAAGTTTCCTTCCCAGACTTCTCTGAAACTAAACTTTTCCAACCTCACTGAAACATGTTCAATCATTGATTTGAAAAAATATCAAAACTTCGCTTCAAAGGCTGCCACTTGGAAATTTGGCACATGTGGACACCATGAGCATGTGTGAAAGAGGATTTGACCTGATTTGATCACATGTGCGAGATATTAATGCTAAAAGTTTCCTTCTCTAAAAATCTGGAAATGTTGATTCTGAAACCCTAAAACTTATCATTTGGAATGGGCTTTGAAAAAATAGGAAATGAGGAGCTAGGGGGTTACAAATATGGTGAGTGGTAGATAATAATATATATAATCATGAGGAACAACCACTTTTCCATTGAAGTTAAAAGATTGCAAAATAAAAATTCAAATGTGAGGCTACTTTCTGCAGATTTGACACTGTCTAGTTTACAAATTTGAGCTTTTTACAAACAGATTCAAGATGGAAAACTTAGCAAATGGATTCATGGGGCTATTCCAATGGACACGAGGCTTCATAAAGATGTAGAGAATCATGGAAAAATATCAGTTGGGCTTAATACTCAACAGGCACAAAGATATAACATCACAAAGACGGCCTACTCAGAAAGGTGCAACATGTGTAAACAACAAACCAACTTTTGGACCTTGAAACCAAGAGTTCAAAAACTCACCAAAATTGATCCAAGGAAGCTACAAATGGTCACACACCATCTCTGATAGGTGATCAACACTTCCCCAAAGTTATTTTTGATGATAATTCATGGGTGTCAAATTATAAGCTCCCAAAGTGAGCTACATAGGCTATATTTTGTAGGGTACTTTTGAGTGCATTAGGCAAAATTTTGCATGGGGCCTCAAAATTTAGCCAAATTTTGGAGGTCCCAACTATGGCTCTAGCTCGAGTATGCATGCCCCTTGTAGGCATGGCAAGAATTCAGATCTCTAGGAGTAGACCAGGTGCCTTATCCATTGGGCGTAAAGTCTTTACCAAAATTTTAAACCATATTTGATGGCCCCAGGCCACCAAATGAAAAGAAGAACCCATTTTTTCCTCTATCAAACACTATCTTGTTGAAATAACTGATTTTCCTCAACCCATATTTATCTCTTCCATACCACTGCAACAAGTACAACCCTCTTCTTATAAGCAAAAATATGTGGTGACCACTGAAATGTGCCTGATTACAAACACTGCCATTGACATCTCTTCCAACTTTTTTGAGCATAACATTGCTATTGTAATTTTTATCATTCTATATTGTAGAGTCAGGCATAAATTGAAAATTTTCATCATCACATGACACATATGTGTTATGTTCATCATACAAAACATGTTCATATTGAAAATAACATTTCTTGTCATTTATCACATTGTCATGCTCCATAAAATTACCTTCCAACTGAACTGGAAACCAAAAATGTGCATACTCCTCCAAGTAGTTGGCATCATGGTACTCAACCTAATTAGTAACATCTATATCAAATGTAAAATACTCATAGGCAATGCCCTTAGAGATCCTATCAACATATTGCTTTGTTTTCTTAAGGCCATATTCTAACACTGTATCAGATGCATCATCAAAGTCTTCAACAAAGAGTGGATTATCTCTGCACCAATAAGGATCACCATTTTTATCAACTGATGAAGATGGAGGCTCATCAAATAAAGGATTTTCCGTTACATTAATTTTTGACATAAGATCCTCCTTAGCATGAAGGTCCAAATCCTTCAAGTCATCATTGCACTCAAATTCATTGAAATCACTAGCAAAGTAGATAGACACATTTTCAACGTCATTCCCATCCTTAGATTGTTTAGTATACACATCTGAAATTTTTTCCATGTCTACACAATTTGAGATATCATGGTCAAGAAAATCTTCAAGCTCTATAGAACTATCATCCAAAAATGGTGGGATTATATTACTCAGATTCTCATCACAATGCATAACATGAACATCTGAGAGTGTACTCATGTCATTATCACTCTTATCATCAAACAAGTTATTAGATTCATTTGAACCATGAGACTTCAGATGGACCTTCTTTGCGACCTCATCATTTGAATAGCTAATAGTTCAACTACAAGGTGTGATATGACAAATATATGACATTGTTTGCATCTCTTTATCAGTTGTGCTATGTAGTGTATTTGAAACTTCATGAATGCAATCCACGGGTGCATACATATCATTATTTGAATCATTGCTCATAATAGGGAAAGTGTGATTAGGATTATGAAATGATGTATAATTTGAAACAATAGGGGTGTAAGTGCCTTGATATTCATTTTTAACTTTTGACTTACACCCTTTATCAACATTTGGTGTCACATGACAACAAAAACTTGCATTCAAATGACCCTTATGCACTCCATAATTCTGGTTTTTCTCAATGTTCATGGCTATCCCATATGCTTGATGCAAGGTTCTAGGATCTTTATCTCTCAATAGATAGATCATCTTATTATCAAAATATCCCAAATACACAACCAAACATACTACATCACTTAGTACCAAAACATCAGGAATATTCCTCAATGTTTTAGCAAATTGTCAGTTAAATGTTGGGACCAAATTGTCTTCCTCTTTCTCAATGTTCATAAATTTATTGAGTAAAAAAATAGCATTGATTCTTTCACCAAACTATTCCATGAACACTACTTTGAACTCACTCCAAGAATAGATAGAGCATGTTGGTAAATCAGAGAACCAATCTCTTGAATCTCCTTTCAGAGACTAAACAAACAACCTCTTGATTACATCCTCATGATCTACCTCAAATTCATCCATTAAATTGTTGAATTGTTGCAAATGCTTACTGGTCAATTCACACTTTGTACCACTGAACTTTAGTAGCTCATTTTTTATTTCAGATGGAATAACATTTGGGTAACCAAAAATGCCATCAAAATTTATGGCCATGTACCTTTAATGCTGAAATTTCTTTTATTACATGACAAGGGTTGCACACTATACATTGTTATATTTGGGCCCATACAAGAATGCATAGGTTGATGATAAATCTTCTTGAAGCCTTACCAAATCCTTCAAGCTAATTTTTTAGTTACAAGACAACTCAAATGACCTTAAACTCTTTGTAATGCAAAATTCTATCTCAACTTGCTTAAGAATTTCTAAATGAGTTTCTTCAAAAAACATTTCATACTTCACTTCATAAAAGAGAATATCAATTATAACTCAGAAGTATGCATGCCTATCACTACTATTTCCCTTCCTTAGTGCTTAATCACTCAATAGGGAATCAAATTTTTACAGGACTTACAACTATGGTTTTCATAAATAGATTTTTCTTTCTTGAAAACCAAAAACTAAAGAGTATCTAGATATGTTGCAGCAAATCCTGGTTCTTCTTCGTGACTGGAAATATTTGTAGATCTGAAATATTCTTCACATCTTCATTAGGTTCTTTGACAAGGTCACCACCTCTTTTCACAAATGATTGAACTTCAAGTAATATGAAGCTCCTTCAAAGATGAGTTTATTTATGGGTTTTCACCCATAGAAAATTCACATATAAATCCTTTAAAACTTGCAACAACAAAACCACTTCCAGGTCTGAGAACCTCTCAATCTAAACTAGGTATTCAGATTCAACAAATCCTTGACTCTGTGATGTAGCATTCTGGAACTGGAGATTCAAAGTTCTCCCCAGTAGAGTTGTTAATTTTTTGGTTCCCAAATCAATAGATGCAATGAGTCCTAAAGATTATCCACTCTCTCATATTCAAGCTCAATGGGTTGATGTGTCCAATGAACAAGATTCAGTCAGAGACTGAAATCTCCTACACTTATAGCTCTTTTAAACCAGGGAGGGTAAACCCAATTAGTATATTTATAGATACTTGTGTACTAAAGTATCAAATATACTATAAATAGATGTTTCTCCTTCGATTGTTTGAATGACACAATACACTAAAGGTTTATCTAACCTTCATAGCAGTGTTTAATTCAAACCTGAGCAATGTAGAGAATTAAATACTACACACAAACAAACTAGGACCGAGAAGTAAATTTGATTTAAAAACTGTTGTAGTTTCTCACAATTAGTTTTAGGAAACTACAACATTAAGAGACTAATGCTATATCCTAGGGTGGAGTCATCTAAACCATGTAATTTAAAACCTAACAAACATTCAATCTGTCATAATCATATCTATCAGATGATGCATTACAACATTGATATCAACAACTAAACTAGCTATACTTAGCAATCCTAACACATAGCTGCATAAATCTCCATTTGTGTTACAAAAAAATAACTCATTCTTTGTATGAGATTAATAACTTCAAACAAACATACAAGGAAAGACAAGAAGTTGAATAATAACAATCTTTGATCACTCATATTCAGAATTTATGCAAAGTGAACAATGGAGACAACCAATTCAGAATAATATGTCATTTACATTCAACTATGACTATGTTGTAATTATAGTCTTCATTCCAAAACTTAGACTACTCCAAAAGCCTGAAAAACTAGCAATATACATTAAACCCCTATTACAAAAATGTTCCCGTGAAAACCAAAAATGTGCAACCTCTAAAACTAAAACATAAAATCTGCACTTAAGGAAAGTGCAAAACCCTAAATGGATTTCTCCCAATGACATCTGACACACTCATCACCATAGATCTATAACTTCCTTTACTTTCTGAAGACTCTTCAAACTACTTTCAACTTCATGTTTCATGCACCTATAATAGAAAAATATTCCCCAGCCTAAAAAAGCATCCTTCCTCATTGTTCTCCTGTTGAAAAATACCTTTACCTTGCAAAATATTTTATCTCCCCATTGTTCATTTTCACCCAACAACGTGAAAATAATGCTCTTTGTAAAAAATTCTCCTTGCAGAGACATTACATAGTGAATATATTATTCACTTTATAAAATTATTTATCTGTGTCCCCTTTTTCTTGGGAAAAATATTTTATCTTGTGCATTTGATTTCACCTTTACACTCCCAACAATATTATTTTCCACTTTGTATTTTAAAATGCTTGCCTTAAAATTTGAAGGAACATTTAAAATGTTTACCATTAAATGTGAAAATACTTGTACCCCCTTATCTCCATTATTATTTTCACCGTGTGAAACTATAAACTTCACTTTTAAAGTTTTTTTACTTTAAAATGAAGCCTCCTTTAAAAATTTCCATCGAGCCTTTTAAAATATGCCTTTGCATAATTTATCGGGCCTTAGATATTATGTCGGGCTTCGGTTAAACCCCAAATCTTTCCTTTCACATTATTAATGGGCCCACCACACCATTATTCACCAACATATCACCCATCTCTCATCTATTTGGGAAAGCTAAAATCAATTAACGATTCCTAAAATGAGGAAAACAACCATTGCATATCTCAAATTCATTTGGGAAGGAAAAAAATAAAATAGTGACGCTCAATAAAACTATGCATCTTTGTCTCGCCAATCGCTTATAAAATTTGAAAGAACTAATATCTACCAACAATTGGCGAAGAGGAAAATGTGACATCATGCCCTCATGAAGAGAATATAAAAATAAAAAATATATCCGCGATAGGCGAGTTAGGGTTTTTCACAATAGACGGTTTATAGAGCACACACACAACATTCACAAATTTCTGATGCTGAAGTATAGAAGTTGAAATTTTTTGCCCTAGTCGTGCCACTGTGAGAATATTTTAATTTTCAATATCAAGTTGACCTTGCACCAAGCACAATCATTCCATTTCACAATGAAATCAAGCAGGATGAAAAGAGAATATGGTGCGATGATAAATATAATTTCTTCAAACTAATCTTGAGACATTTCACTGCAATCTCAAACTGCATACAAATCAACCTTTATTAGTTTGAATGGTGGTGTCCCAACAATATACACATTTTATGCTATGGCTCAATAGCCTCCTCAAGGTGTGCTGCTTAGTTCTTTGAATTCCTCCCCTCATTTCAAAAGATGCAAACAATTCCCATAGGAGCCTCCATGTACTAATGAAGAATTTCATCTGTGATATCAAGTTGACTCTCTCAAAATACATTGCTTTGTTCTTTGGACCGACCTTCTCTTATTGTGCAGAGACTTCTAACAAAATTCCTCTATTTGCAATTCTCTCTTTTAATTGCACCAATAATTGCAATAGAATCCCTCTATCCTCAATGCTTTGATTGATGTCCAAACCCCATATGAACATAGGCGTTGAAATTATTGGCATAGGCGGATATATCAGGTTAGAAACTAGTCCACAATGAATACGTCTCCCACATTGAGCTATTAATAATCCTCAAACATCAATCAATCCTTCTCACAGTGTGTTGCCCATATTTTGGATTCCTTTGTTATAAGCCAGTTTGCTTATTCTCATCAAGCATTTGGTGTATTTTTTATTTTTTTTAATGCATGTTCCATTCTATTTCTTTTATTTGAAAATTTCCACTTTTGTGTTAATCTTTTTCTCTATATGCACTTTACATTTTATCTGTGACTGAAAATAGAAAAACCCCTTTTTGGTGATAGTGAATGTCATTTTCTACACTTCTACCCTCTTTCCAAAAATTATATTGCATTATACCTTTGATTCCTTGATAAAAATATTCACCTTTGCACAATCTTTTGGTTTTCACTTGGCTCTTCATGTGGAATAGATTTCACCTTACTGGAAACAAAATTTCACTACATGCCTGATTGCTGATAAGGAGAATTTTACACATATGTATTTGGTTATTGAAACCTCCCTCATCTCTTGTCCCTTTCAGATTCATGAAACATATGCATAGCTCCAAAAATTACCTTGTTAAAATACAATCATTCAATTAATATTAAATCATTTTAAGAATGATTTAATATATTTTTCATTTCAATCACATCAAGTAATAACTTGAATATAGTATTATTTAAATTAGATAATTTAAATAATATATATATTTTTATCTAAGAATAAGCAATTGTTGATCACTCAGGCTACAATTTTAGTCGGGTCCCTAGTGAGACCAACTAAAAAAAATCATTTCTGGACATTTCACCCTCACAAATTCTCTAAAACCCTATTTGGATGCATTCTTAATCCAAAAAATTGACCACATGTCCATTTAAACTTGACGTTTTTCACCTCTGAATTCTAGCCAAAACCACTTGAGTAGCCTTTAGAATCAGCTTCAAAAACTGACCAAATCACATAGCTAAGCCCTGAAAGCTAGCACTCTGGTAAAATATTATACAGAGAATCTAGAGCATCAAATGAATTTTTATTATGATTCCCGAGGTGAAAGATATCAATCCTCGAAGTTTCCTTCTTAGACTTCTCTGAAACTAAACTTTTCCAATCTCACTGAAACATGTTCAATCATTGATTTGAAAAATATCAGAACTCTGCTTCAAAGGAAGCCACTTGGAAAGTTGGTACATGTGGACACCATGAGCATGTGTGCTAGAGGATTTGACCTGATTTGATCACATGTGTGAGATATTAACGCTCAAAGTTGCCTTCTCTAAAAATTTGGAAATGTTGATTCTGAAACCCTGAAACTTATCATTTGGAATGGGCTTTGAAAAAATAGGAAATGAGGAGCTAGGGGGTTACAAATATGGTGAGTGGTAGATAATAATATATATAATCATGAGGAACAACCACTTTTTCATTCAAGTTAAAAGATTGCAAAATAAAAATTCAAATGTGAGGCTACTTTCTGCAGATTTGACACTGTCCAGTTTGCGAATTTGAGCTTTTTGCAAACAAATTCAAGCTGGAAAAATTAGTAAATGGATTCATGGGGCTATGCCAATAGACACGAGGCTTCATAAAAATGTAGAGAATCATGGAAAAATATCAGTTGGGCTTAATACTCAACAGGCACAAAGATATAACATCACAAAGACGACCTACTCAAAAAGGTGCAACATGTGTAAACAACAAACCAACTTTTGGACCTTGAAACCAAGAGTTCAAAAACTCACCAAAATTGATCCAAGGAAGCTACAAATGGTCACACACCATCTCTTATAGGTGCTCAACACTTCCCCAAAGTGATTTTTGATGACAATTCATGGGTGTCAAATTATAAGCTCCCAAAGTGAGCTACTTAGGCTTATTCTTGAGGGTACTTTTGAGTGCATTAGACAAAATTTTACATGAGCCCTCAAAATTTAGCCAAATTTTGGAAGTCCCAACAAATGCATTGTGTGATATAGAAAGATTGGAGGGTGAATCCATCTATGATTTTCATGATAGATTCATGAAATTTTTGCTTGATATACCAGATTTAGAAAGACCTAATGACTCATTTTGCATTGATTTATTTTCTGAGAATTGTGAGTCAGGTTTGAGTACTATGCCGGCTCACTTGAAGCCCCCTAGCCTCAAATTTTTGTATCAATGGCTTTCAACAATTGAAGAAATGGTAGAGTCTAAATAAGAAAGTCATCTATTTGGCTAGATTATGTGATGGTACATTTCCTAGACTTAATCAAATAAATCTAGATGGTATAGTAGAAGACAAGAGTGATGCCTTGTTTGGTGATGAGGAAGTTGTTTTTAAATAACCTACAAAAGAAATATACCCAAATGAAGATTGCAACCATAATGGTCATGATGAAATAGGTGGAACGTGTGAGGTTTCTTCTATTTTCTTTGAGAATACAGAAATAGAGAGCCAATTTTCTGTATCAAAAGAAAGCTATAATGATACAAATGATAATGAAAGTATTTTCTCATCTATGGAATTTGAATATACAGTTGAAGATCATGTTGATTTTGAAGTTTCATGTCTTCATGATGAGAACAATGGTGTTGTAGATGGAAGTTTGCAACCAGCTAAAAAGCATTCTTCTCTGGGTGATTAGGATGATTACAACTCTATTTGCAGCACTGGTGACTATGATTCCTTTCAAGAGGAGGTGGAATTAATCTCTTTAAGTGAAGAGTATTTCAATAATGATGATGATAATACTTCTGAGATCTCACAAATACATGGTGATGTCATGAAACCTATGATAGTCTTGAGTTCTCCTTGAATGATCATCTCGGTCTAAATTGTACTGATGGTATAAGATTTCCTAAGCCTTGTATGGAAATGGTAGATGCTGAGAACCAAGGTAACTTGAATATTTTCTCTTCAAGCAATGAATGAGATGTTGTGAGAGATAATGGAATTCAAACTCCTCTTACTCAATTACATGATGATGGATATGAATTGAACAAATGTTTTGAAGAAGAGATGTGGGGTCAATAGTTCTATGGTACATTTGGTCCTGCCTTTTCTACAAGTGTTGAGTGTAGCATTGATGCAAGCATTCATGATGAGACAAAGAAGTTTGTTGATCCATGGAATACTCTTGAAATTTATGGTATATCAGATGTAGATGACAAAGTGAGTAATGAATTTCAGTTGGAGAAATCATTCACAAGTAGCTATAATGAAGAAACACATGATGGTTTTCAGATTGACAGTGAAGAATATGACAGGTTGCTAGTTATTGCAACAGTGTGGACAAGGAAAAAAGTATGGATGCAAGAGATTTATTGAATGAATCGGCTCAAGTAGTTGATTGTGGAAAGCATATGTGTGTTGGTGATATAAGTGGCGAGCATGGAAAACCTTTCTTTTTTGACTCTTTTCCTACTTTCGCTCCTTTTTCTTATTTTGAAGTTACCATTGAATATTTTCATGAGGGTAGCATTGGTGTATTTGCACATGACAGTGGAAATGTAGAGATAAGTGCTAGTATAGCTAATTACATTTTCTCTTATCAGTTTGCATTTGAAGAACGTGATTGTGTTAATCATATCAATGCATATGAGGACCTTTTTTCTGGATCTGCAACTCATAGTCTTCCTTATGAGCAATATGCTTCAGATTTTCATGTTGATGCAATAGGAGGTAAGGCTAAGTATAATACTCCTTGAAATAGTGAATGTGTTTTAAACACTCACCGAGAGGGTTTTATTCCAAGAAAATATTTTGAGCCATATGAACCTGCACTTGAAGCTTCTTTTTGTGATAACATAATGAGTGTTGATAATCTTGTTTATGAACCTAAAGTGAAAAACACTATTTGGGATGTTGATGCCTTTTTTGAATGCCATGATTTGAATGTGGAAAATGGACTTGTGGATGCTGATAAGTCTAGTTTTCAAAACTTTGAGACAAATGATAATGTGACTAAGCTGTGTTGTTGGGGTGATGATAAGCTTTCTTGTGATGCAATTCAATTGAAGGAGTTACAAATGTGTGAACATTCTTTGCTTAACATACAAGAGGATTGCACATTGTTTCTCAAGGATGATATCTTTTCTAGCCTTAATCATTGTGAGGGAATTGGTAAATGTGATAAGAATGTGCTTTCAGATAGTCTTGACCACTATCCTCACATTTTTTCAGTTGCCATAGAATCAAAAAATGAATTGAGTGGCAGTGATGCAGCCTATGACATTTGATTGCCATGTGACAGTAAAGCTAAATTCAAAGCTAGTCTGACCCTTTCCTTTGTAAGAATGAAGGTACTCATGTTGTTGTGTTGTGATAGAGGCAAGTATGGATTAAAGGATATCAAATCTTTTAATAGATTGGTGTTTGATTTGGGTAAGAATTGACTTCCCTTTTCATTTGGTGGTCTAGGGCCACCAAGTGAAGTTAAATAAATTGAATAAAGACTCTGTCATCCAATGACTGACACTTGGTCTGCTCTACCAGAATATTTTGAAATTATCTCACTCTGTTCACTGAGGAATAGACATCCCCAAAAAGAGCCACAAATGGAACCTTCAAACTTTGCAAATTTGAAGTTCCCATGATGAGAAAAATTGCTTTGCACACTTAAAAATGCACTTGAAAAACTGCCCCAGTGACCTACTTTGGAGGGTCATAAATCGAAGCCCATTTGCTTTCATGTGAAATCCCTTGGTGAGTGTTTTCATTTGTCGTATGTGAACATGTATTTCTGATTTCAGCTCTTGTGATGAGTTTTGACAAGGTTCTCAAGAGAAAAAATGGAGGATTCTACGACTGTTTTGTTGTTTGCATACTCTTAGGCCTGTGAAGTGGCCTCTTGTTCAAACTAATTTTTCATAGTTGGATGATTGTTATGAAAAATGGATTGGTTCTCTGCATTCTCCTCACATATATATGCTTCCTGGTCTGGTTTCAAAGTCATGAGATCAAGTTTGATATATTTACCAGGTCAAAAGCAAAGGAAATTTGTCATATTTTGACATTTGAATGTTTCAAGGAAGTCAACTTTGACCTCTAATATCTTGTGAAGAATAGGGACTGGTGAAGAATCCTCTTACACACATCCTCAATGGACCTAAATGATCTATTTTTTTCTAGTGGTAGATTCACAGGAGGTGATTTGATATTTTTTCAAGGAGGTGACTTGGTGAGCCTTAATTGGTTTTTAATAGGTATAGTTGCAGAAAAGTCCGAGTGAGCCAGTTTCTTGATTAATATCTTATGCCTCAACATGAATTTTGTCAATTCATTTTTTGCACTAATTTTTTGGATCAAATTTCTACATGCCTGCTCATTTTCAAGCCCCCAGGATGAATTTTGATGGGTCATTTAATTATCTTTTGACTGCAACTGGGTCAAAATGGGTGTTCCAAAAAAGTTTCAAACTTTGTAATTCTAAAGGAAACCCATTTCTCATTTTGGTCTAAAACCTCTCCAGTTCCATTTTCATAAAAAAATCAAGGTCATCTGACACATTATTTTAAAGCATTTCACTTGCAGAAAAAGCATCTGGCATGCCAGTTTACAAAAGAGCTCCTAGAAATATTTCAGCGATGCAAGTTTTGAGAAAATGAGTTTTCTCTAAATAATTGATAATGTCCCTACAAAAATTTTTGTAGCTTTGAGTGTCTCAGTTTTCCTGCCGTGAATTATTCCTGTTTGGATGACATACATAATTAAAAATTTGCACTATCTAATGTTTCAAATGATAATATTTAAAATACTTTAAATTTTTGAGTATTTTAAAAGTTATAAAAAATCAAAATTTGCATGTGAAAGGAGGAATTAGGGAAAAATTTAATTTTTATAAACTTTATAATGTTCAACATTATAATTTTAGCTTTCCCTGTCAGGCCGTGGAAGAAATGCTCACGACAGAGAAAAATTAGGGGGAAGCGGGGAGAGGAAAAAAGAGAGACCGCCAAAGGATGCTTGTGGGGGTGTGGGCAGGTTCAGAGATGGGAATTGTTGGGTGTGTGAATGTTTTAACAAAAGTTTCCATGCTATTTTGTGGATCAAAAGTGCAGATTCAACCTCCAAAATGTGGACTACAACCTTTCTAATGTCTCGAATGGAAAAATGGATAATAATTCCTTGCACGACCTGCAATTTCTTGGGGCCAATTTTGGAGTTGTATGTGGCTTGCAAAATGTGTTTCATTGCTGTGTGGATGGGTTTTTCATTGTGGAGGGAGCTGAAAGTGAGTTTAATCACGTTTTTTGTCTTTGGGTAGATTTTTAAAGACATTTGCAAGCTGGGAAATATTAATGCAGCCTCCAAAAAGATGCCTGAACCATTCCTAATGCATTGGATGCTTTTTGGACAAGGATTCATATATTTTTTGAGTATCTGGTAATGCAAAAAATGCCAAAAATTCATTAAAAATGCCCCTACACTATAAAAAATGACTCAGTAATAATAAAAAATTTAAATCGGAAGCTATTGCAATGTATTATATGTGGCTGGGTGTAGTCAAGAGCTTGAGAGGGGCACTCCCTGCCAGCTCGTGGAGTTGATGATTGTGTCAAAGAAAAATAGTGGGGGTGCAGAGAAGGAAAACCATCTGTGAACAATGCTTTTAAGACTTTAAAATATTTTATTTTTGTTGTTATGAGGCTTTCTTGCTAGCCCACGTAACTTTTTTCTGCCATCATAGGAAGCAACGAGAGAGTAGGGAGTTCATGCGGGGAAGACTATGGTAGGCCCAATAAAAAAAATTAATGCACATTGCTCAAAGTGTGATCTTTGGTGGAAAATGAACAAGAGCTGCAGAGCAACGAAGTTCCTGCCAAAAAGTTCTAGAATAGTTTTGTTTTAATTTGTTGTGTTTGCTAAGTTTTAGCAATAATGTTTATTAAATAAATAAATAATAGATACATAAAAAACAAGTTTTCATCTAATAATAAACAGTTGACATTTATAATGTATTCTTGGATTACATCAACATGTAATATCTATCTAATAAAAATCGAAAGTATAAATGAAATTAAATCATTTGGTAAACTAAAAATTGTTGAAACCAATTCACAACCTAGATGCAAAACCAATAGATGGCTAACAGGTAACAAAGAATGGGAGGAGGTTGTATTTTTGTTGTGTACCTTGTGTACCTTATGAATGTTAGAGACAAAATGGCACCAAGCATAATGGAGTGTTGAATATACGTACGATCTGAGCTAGATATACTAACAACTTGAGGCTTGAATCTTTACATGCCTTCTTTTTTAAGAGGGGATATTTATTCTTGTACATTTTTTCAGAGATTGATTATTTTGCAAGAAAAGACATACCAAATGGAATAATTTTAAAATCATATATACACATACAAACATATAAGCCATGTAATTCAATTTAGTTCATAAAGTATAATGAATGATTTGTGTAACTATTGTCTTTATCATTTATTTACAATTCAATTCAATTCTAAGTTGTGAAACTGTTATCCTTGTTCTACAATCTTACTTCTTGTTTTTGGAAAGTTTTCTAATTTTTTCCATTTTATCTTCTAGGAGATTCTGCAAAAAATACCTCTGTCCAAAAGCATGCACAACTTTTCTACAGATGTTCTTGATGTTGGTGTGAGAGGAGGTGGGGTAGTTTGAAGATATATGATATAATGATTTTACTCCAAATGAGAACAATGGCATGGGTACGTTAGGTCACATCATCATTTGTAGCATGCTCATCTAGGACTACAACAAAAAAAAAGTCATTCTTCTCTACATGTGTTAAGTCCACGTGAAGGAAAACATTTGTCTCAGTCATAATACAACGTTGTGGTCTCTAAGCTCTTTGCTACTATAGTTGCTTTTAGAATCTAGAGAAAACTAAGTTGCTCAAGTTCACTATGTTATCCAATAGATATAATTTTTGAAACATTTGGTGATACCTTGTGTTCTAACCAACATCTCATTGTTTTAAACCATACACTATTTCCACTATTAAACACAATGAGAATGTATAGTACACATTTAAGGCAATAAATCTCCATCTTCATAATTATTCATTTCTCTCAGCTTGTAAAAAGTGAACTGGGCCATAATCTATGGAATTTGGTTAAGCATCACATTTCTTTATTCATAAGCACTTATAACCTTAAATTTCAAGCTTGAATAAAATAAGTTGTTATTCAAAAATGCAAGTTGAGTATGAATCAATACCAAAAAAAAGAGATAATTATGAACTATGATAAAGGATACAAAGAAATCCAATAGTACACATACCACAACATCCACAAGCCATGGCATATTTTGCTTTAATAGTTTTGACTCTAGAGTCCTTACAAGTATATTGAACATAACACCATAACAAGAAAATGGAACATGTGTTATGTTAACATCCTTAGCCATCAAAGATAGCTCTTAAAAACACTGAGAAAACATACCATATACATCATTATATTGAATTAAATTTTTAAAAAAATGATATGATGCAGAAATTACAAAAAAATCTCTAATTTCTATATGTGGAAATTGCTTCCTCCCTTATAAATATTTCTAAGATCAAAGTAAAGTATATTTGTAAGAATGATATAATTAACCACTTATCTAGAAAAATGAACAAAAAGTGACAACTTCCCCCAAAAGAAAACAAAATGTGATTGATCTAACTTTAATTCATTAGATTCCAATTGTGCAAAAAGGGTTGCTTCCATACATTGTAACTTTTGAGCTTCCAATTCTATAAGTAGATTTATGAATTATGATACATATAAAAATCTAAAAGATACAAAAGTAGTGTCATGTGTTAGACCACCAAATATTTTGTTATATTGAAACAAAAAGGTTCCTTCCAAAGCACTTCAAAGCATATTTTAGAAAAACCTGAAGTTAAAAATCCAAAATACCTGTGATACATTAAAACAAAAAAGTGCCTTCCACAACACCTAGAAACACTTTTTTAAAAGAATATAAACACAAAACTCCATCCACAGTTTGGAAAAAGTCATCAACTACTGTGAAACCTTGGCCAAATCCACACAGTTCATGCGACACATACATGCTTTTATATTTATAGGGGAAGTTTGTCCCACATTCCTTTTGTATGTTTCTATGTTTTGCATACATGTTTGCTATTACAATAGATGATAGATTTCCTTTATCCATAGTGTATTAATGAATTTCCTTTCTGTTATTCCAAGCACTCATTCTAGACCAAGATGGAAGGATGTTGGTTTGGTCAAATAGACATATTTGTTTTTGACCAGTCACAATAATATCTCTCTTTTATCTGTAAGACTTGCCAAAAGCACATATATTGGCCTTAGACTTATTCGAGTAATGTTATTTACATAAGTTCCCACAAGTAAAGCATCCAAACTAAGGGCATACCAATAATATTCTAAGGGTGCATGCTTGAATATTTGAATCTAATTTGATCACAACAAGAGTTAATTCTTGATACAATGTCACCAATATTATCCAAATAACCAATAAATCTCACGAGTACATGTTATAATATATGACAAAATGAGAGTTAGTGCTTTTAAATTTAACTAGGAAATGCCAATGTATGTATGAGGACCATTTCCTCATATCCTCATCTCATGGTGGATATTTTTATATAATATAGTTATAAACTTACTCATATACCTTAATTTTAAATGGCCTCGTTCCTGCACCCCAACATCCATTCATTCATATAATTATTTTTTCTCTCCTTGCAAAAATAAGAACAAGAGTGGTCATAGGATCTAGACATAGCAAGGAAGATAGAGAATCGTACATTTCCCCTAACAGTATGCCATTAGAAAATATGTAATTTAATATAGTTTTTCATTATAATTCTTCATCTCTATCATGTATCATACATTGCGTGTTATTTATCATCTTTGAATTATTATTTAATATCACTGTTGAATATAACACATGTAGATTCTCAACATTTTGAGTGTTGTCTTCCAGCTATTTATTGGATCCAAATCAAATGTCCTTGGTCATTATTACTCATGATTGTCCCATCATGCCTTTTTTGAGGATGCACTTTTTCAAATCCTACTCCAGCTCAAGGATGGTCTTGGATATTTTCTACCATTGAGTGTAGATAGTCTTCAAAATTGTATCACACATCTTTGGATACCTGTAAAATTATGATAATGGAGGAAACCTGAGTTTAATATAGAATATGCCATAAACCAAAATATAACTTTGGAACAAAGACTTACTGAGCTTCAGGCTTAGATCCATCATTGTAACAATTATCATATTTAAGATAATCAACGCCCTACAAAGAGGAAAAAAATGAAGGAAATCAATTACTAGGGCTCAATATCAATTACTCATGTCAAAATCTGTAGACTTGTAAATGGAGAGAAAAGTGAAAGTACCCATTCAACAAATATGTCAAAATCTACTTGTTTATGTCCTAGGGAGCCTCGTTTCTTTTGGCATGTACAATACCCGACCCTTTTCTTTTTTTTTAAACCTAACATGAGGACCAAGGAAAATCGAGAAAACAAAAATCAAAAGAGCAAGCAAAATTCCATTTGGGAGAAAAGACAATGTATACATACCCTACATCTGAACATATGCCAAGTTCTTTACATTGTTGTTTGCTTGTGGGCTTCCATAATTGTGGTCGCATACACCCAATAAATAGTTGGCTTGGTAGTTCCTTTAATAAAAACCACCTTTACCTTTCTAGAAGGACACAATAAACCATTCTAAAATTTAACATATTACTAATCACTCTATTTAGTGATCAAATTGACATTTAAAATAACTAATTGATAGATAAACATTTTTATCTAGTATACAGGAGTTCGTGGGGTTCCCGCCGACGTTAGACTGGGGGAAATGCCGGTGGGGTTCCCCCACGTAGAATAGCCTATCAGCTAAATATAATATATAATAATTAAAAATATTTTCATAATATAATATACTAAAAATATATTAAATTATATAGTAGATGTTGTGTATTCTATAGTATATATTTTTATATATTATATAATAATTTTTAAATTATATTTTAACATATAACAAGTAAATAAATGTTTAGGATGAAGAAAAAGTAATTAATGTGTTGAATGAGGGAAAAAAAACTTTTGAAGAGTTCAAAATTTCAAATAAATATTTCCATAGATAAAATTTAACTTTGTGGTGGAAAAATGTACTGAAAAAAATTATATGTTTAAAATAGTTGAGTTAAATTTATTTTACAATTTAGTAATTTAGTAATCTTAATATATATATATATATATATATATATAGAATTAGTGTTGGGAAAGTAAATTGACTAGTGAAATTAAATTTACTTAAAAGTAAATGAACTATTTTGGAAATTGTGATAATGGAGTGGGAAAATCACAACTATGATAATGGAGCCGGAAAAATCGCCCTTATCGCTCAAAACTTTTGAGCCAATTAGCTTTCAGAAAATTAATTTTAGATATTTGTTTTGTTAAATATTTTGCATATTTACTTTAGAGTTATGCAAATATTTGTCAAAATATATATATGTATGAATTCTCATTTGTTTAAATCAAAGTTATTAATAACTTGTTAAGGAAGAGGCGTGCCTATAGTTCCTTCGGCAGGAACTAAAAATGTTGCCCGATAGAATGACTTGGGATTTTCACTTTTAAAAGGAAAACAAATTTAAATATAAGTTGAAAAGTAAAAAAAGCATGGGGAAATGTTTTAATGGCCCAACATAAAATATTCAAAAGCCTTTGCTGTGTAAGGATAAAGTTTTAAAAATATAAGATGGTAAAGATAAAAGACATGGGTAGGATTTATTTTTTCCCAATAGAGTGATTATTAAAATCTTTATCATTTTAAAAGGTTATGGGTGAAAATATAAAATGGTGCATATGGGGGTATGGGTAAAGTATTTTGCCCAAATAAATTTTAAAAGGCCTTCATCATTTTTTAAAAGTAAAAGATTTTAAATGTTGCTAGGAAGAATTTTAAAAGACATGGATAAGAATTTTATTTTGTCCAATAGAATGAATTAAATATTCATTATATAAAACAAGGGCCTTTTTGGCAAAATTGTCTTCAGCTGGAAAAGTAAAAGCTTTCACAATAAAGAAAAAAAACTTGGGCTGCAGGTAAAATAAAATAGAAAATGCATAGGCAATGTAAAAAAATGTGGAGTATATGAAAAATGTTTTTTTTTTTTTCAATTTACAGGGGTGAGAAAAGTGAAAGAAGTTTTCACAGTAATTTTTTTTTTTTATGTAGGGTAAAGTGGGTGAATGTTTTTCACTGTCATTTTTTGAAAGAAGGGATTTGACGATGGCAAAGATATTTTCTACAACAAGGCATGTAGATGAATGATGGATCATCATGATGGGAATAATTTTCTATTTGAGGGCAAGTGAATTAAAGATGCATGAACCAAAGTGTAGATTGAAGTTTATTCAGGAAGCAAGGGTAGTTATAGATCAATGGAAGATAAAGGATCTAGGTGTCAACTACAAAGAGTTTTTAGGGCTTCTTCTTCTTCTATATCTTTTCTCTTCTTCTCATTTGTACAGGTTCTAAAATTTTGAATTAGGAAGTAAGGTAGAATAGTATTGAGTTTGAGTCAAAAATGGAGTATGTAAATTGTAATAGCTTGATTTTGTTAGCCAATTTGTGCAACAACAAATGATTTTCCATGAAGTTTTCTCCATATTTGTATTCTTTTAATTATATGAATTCAATATATCAATGATGTTTTAATTTTTCATCACGACTTTCATGTGATTGTATTGTTTGGCCATGGTTCTCTTTCAAGTAAAGAGTTAAATTACTTTGATCGAATAACTATAATTTAGAGTGCACAAGTGGGGTTGGTAAGTAGAATTTTATGACAATATGAGTGGACTTGTTAATGTAAGGCATTAACATATTTTAAATTCATTGGTTGAACTTAGTTTGCTTGTAGGATCTTTGTTGCAACTTTATATTTGACTCCATGACCCATGATTTAACACTAATTTATCACAAATCCTAAGACATTTTCAGAAACAATTCAAATCATTTAAAATCTCAATGAATATTTGCCTTGTTGTTTAAGTTATATATGTTCCATGTATCTTCATGGTATTTGAAAGAGTATAGAGGCTGAATTTGAGAGAATTTTATCTAGTAACCCTCCATGTGTTGAAGATGAAGATATCTAAATTATGTTTTCTTATCAATGTTCAATACCCATCACTCATATACCTGAGAACTATCCAGTTTCCATAGGTTTGTAGTTTGTTGCTTGGAATTAGTTTATCACATATTCAGGCCTACAATTAGGAACACCCTCCTGAGTCTTGTGGATCTCAAAGTGCATAAGAATTTCATAGTGTGATAAGGGAAAATGAATAGGAGCAAAGAAAGGATAACAATGACAAGAATCAAAAATTTCCTAGATCATGCTAAGATCTCCAAATCAATAATGAAGTGCAATGCAACAAAAGAATTCAATAAATATGAAATATATCACCTAATTCCCATGCTTGCTTGACTCATCTTGTAATACTCCCATGTTGATTGATTCATTAGATACTTTTGATACTTTTGAGATTGTGGACACTCTATGATACTCGGTGTGGTGGTTTTATATTTGAACATGTGTGGTTTCTTAGTTGATTTGTTTACTGCCATTGGTGTTATGTGTGTAGCAATTGATGATATATTATGCATAGATGATTTGATGTATTATGTAATGATAATTTTTTAAATTCATATGCGTTAATGGTATTATGTTTACGATGACATGTTAGTATTTTATGGTGGAAGGACGAAGTAGTACCACTCGCTTGTGAGTGCCCTATTACCCCGCTATTTCCTTTCACCATGTGTTTTCAATGGAGATTATATGTTACTTGACATTTACTTGTTTGCAGGGATTGCAGGATTAAAAGTCTCAACTCCACCTGCTTCGGCAGGACAAGGTGAGCACAAATTAAACCCAACGGGTATGATGTGGTTAAAAAGGAGTTGTAAGGAAGGGTTTCCCGACCCAAGTCCATCATTCGTATGAGTTTATTGAGTTATATGTTGATCCGATTTTTGTCTTGTTATTTCGATTGTTTGGAGTTAGATGGTTTAATTAATTTATTATGTTGGTAATAGTCAATTTTATTCAGAATTATTAATTATGTGTTAAAGAAGTATTAAGGTTAATTATATTTTAAGTTAAAAGTTAATTGTTTTCAAAAGTTCGTTTTAATTAAATTTAGAAATTAAGTGGAAGTAAGTTAAAAACAAAAGAAATTATTAGTTTAAAATTTAGTAAGTAAATAATTAAAGTTACTTTAATTAAAAGTTGAGCGGTGGTAATTTAAAATAAATAAGTAACCGAATACATAAAAATGATTAATTAAAATTGGTAAGTTTGTGGGAGTTATTCGAAGAAGGAAATTAGTTATGTTGTAAACCTTCCGCAGAAACAGAAAGAAAAGAGTTGGGTGGTTGTAAAAGGAAAGGGTTATTCTTTAAAAGAGGAAGGAAAAAAATTAAGGAAGGGGGCTGGAAAATTGATTTCAGAAAAGAAGCTGTAGGAAAGAGGGCTAGCATGTGAAGAAGGAGAAAAGCGTCTGTGGGGGAATTCTTCTTCAGCCGTAGGACGCCAGGTTTCTCTTGAAATTTCTGATCTCATTGCTATGTTTTTTGTTCTAGTTGTCTATGCTATTTTGAATCTCTGGCTATGATAAATTTTGTGTGGAAAATTTCTGTCTGTAAAGATTTGCAAATTTAACATTTAAAATCAAGGAAAATATGATTTAAAATTCCCTAATTTGAGGAAAAACGTAATTGATAGAGAATGGTAAAATGTGTTTGGGTTTTACCCAGAACTGGAAATGTATGTTGTCAAAAATGAAATATTGGATTGGGGACTGTGAATTAAGGTTTACTTATTTACTTTTATTTTTGCGGATTCACTGTTGTATATGTATAGATTTAGGGTAAATATCATTATGTCTTTCATTCTACTGGGAAATGTTTTAATTCGGGAGGTTAGGGTAAATTTTTTATTTTAAAAGAGTAGGGTTATGTTTACCCAGTGTATAAAAAGAAAATGGGGTTTTACCTTTTTATTCGTAAAGACAGCCTCATAGGTTAATTCTCTCAAAATTTTCTGGAAAACAATTTTATATTTGGGTGGAATGGGTAATTGGGTTTATTTTACCCTATCTAAGTTTGCAGGATTACAATGTTGTGTATTGTATTGATTACTTTATTGTATGAAACTCATTTATATTGAATAAATATTTATATTTATTTAAATCGATGTCATACTGTTGTATTTGATTTGTTCTTTTCTATTTAGTAAACAATAAAGAGTTGTGAAGTAAACCATAGTACTCCTTCATTGCGGTAGGGCCTTGGTCTTATGCCCCATATTCTTTTGGTGTCACCTTTCCATACAACATTTCCGTGTTGGTATCTTCCTTATCATCATGACTGTGTCGGGATCCGCGCATTATAAGTTATATCCAGGAAACCCTAGCAGTTGTTTTCACCTCTGTAGGGATTTATGCATTCTTTGCTTTTACCGCGATCCAGTTGCTCTGTGCGTCGGCGGCGACTTTCCTTTCTGTTTTTCTTTTCCATCAGTTGTGAGCCTAACCTCTTCTATTCATTTCCGGGGCGGAGTGCTAGTTATAGGGGCGTTTGTCTGCTGTCGCTGTTGTGATTACTGTGTAATCCGTCCGTCCTCCTAGTGTGGCATTTAGATTGTTCGTCCTTCTCCGTCTGGTGCGTGATTTTCCCTTTTAGGTTCTATCTTCGTGCAGCGTGCGGAAGACACCTGTCTGTCTTTGTTTTTATGGAATTCGCTGGTTCTTATGCATCCATTAAGACTGCCAGCATCTTGTCAATTTCGCGCCTTTCATTTCTTACTGGCTTATATATAGTTGTATTATGTTAAAAGAACATGTACTAATCCGAATTAGTCAATTTCTATGCGTTATTAAATGCGTTGTCATGTGTATGCATTGTTCTTTCGTTCTGGGCTTGTAGTGCAGTACCATTATTGCTGGTATGTTACTTCTTGTGCGCGTAGTTCTCAAGTCTGCGCCCACAACTCTTGGGTAAAATAAATATATTTCTATGTATGGTCAATCTAGGCAGTGTACAAAACGTTTGGTAGGATTTCGTGTGTAGGGAGATATGTATGATATATGGGTAATGTTAATGCGAACACCATATTTGGGTAATGTATATGTTTATGTATGTAATATTAGTATTACTTAACAATAATACATATACATATACTTTTAAAGTTATTTATTTATTTATTTTATATTTACAATTATTTATTTATTTCCATTAAAATTTAATAGTAGGGTTAATTGTTGATTTGTTATGAAGTATAGAGATAATTCGTTATATATGTTACCTTCTTAATATTAGTATATTTATACATATATATGTGTAGATTTTTAAATATGAAAATTGTACTTTGTTTTAGGATAGTTTTAATTTGATAGTATAATTGAAGATAGGTTGCAAATAGTTTTATTCAATAAGTAATGAGTATTTTAAAGATGAAAGTAATGGAGAATCATAGCGTTAAATTAGATGTTTATAATTAATGGTAATTTGGTGTATTGAATCTCATTTTGATGTGAATTGCCCCATGTTTTAAAATGTGCTCCTTTTTGTAAATTGTTAAGGACTCTTTTGAGTTGGGTCGTTTCATGAATGTTAGAAATTTCTTTTGTTGGGAAACCTACAAGTCTAATGTTTTGTTAGGAACCTGAGTGATTCCAGAGGTGGGATAAAGTGTCTCTCTTGTGTTGTTTTAAATTTGATTTTTGTAATGCTTTTGGGTCGGTTATATGTCCGGATTATACCAATCTATAAATGAGTTTCTTGTGGTAGGTGAGATGGTCATGCCTCACCTTGATTATTATTTGTTTCAGTTCTTTATATGGTACAGCCTTTGATGATATTGTTTGTGGTTGAGTGTTTAGAGGGAGTGGCTCTAAGTGGGTGGTCGGCGCACAAAGGGGCGCCAGGATAGCCCTCGTTAGAGTGAATTTAATAAGTGATAATTTAAATGATTAACTAGGGAATGGGTAGTAACACACTAAAAAAGATAATTTATTGCCTCATCCTCCTTTGAGTGCTACCACAGACTAAAGGGGATTGAGAAGGCCGTGGTTGGCATGTTCGTTGCCTTGTCTTCGTGAAGGGTAACGGATCCGCATGAGCAACCCTATGGAGCGGCACCTTGAGATAGGTAGTCTGGATAACGATAGATGGAGGCGGCTCCTAGCGCTCGGGTTGTCTAGATAATCCGTCGGTAGATGGAGGTGGCACCTTGCGATAGGGTAGTCTGGAGAATCCATGTTAAGCCATGCGATGACACTCTCCTCTAACATTTATGTTTATGTTGTCTTTTGGAAATCCTCTGGAATTAGTCACTTGCTTTGTATTGATGGTTTTTAGTGTTGTTCAAATTTGGATGCTTTTATGTGTTGTGTGATTTCATTTAGTTGTTTGTGAGTTTATGTTTTGTTGGTCTTGGTCGGGAGCCTCTTCCTTTGCAACTCCTAGCACGGGGGTGGTCGGGTGGATCATGTTTCACACCCCGTTGGGATTTTCTCTTTTATTGCAGGTTCATTTTACGGTGCTGAGTTGCAGTTTCAGTGGATTCTTGTTCATGGGTTCCAGATTTATGTCTTTATGTGATTCTTTTTATTGATGTATCATTCCCACCTAGTTGGGTCAGTTTTGTATATTTTTGCACATGGTGCTATTGTAGTGTAATCGTAAGACGATGCAATGTACTTGATTTGTAACATGGTTTTGAGGAGAATTAATAATGATGTTATAACTTTTGATATTATTCTATCATGTTTTCTATTGTTGTTACTGATGTAATTACTATCATGAATGGATGAGTTTATGGATCATGTAATAGTTGGGTAAATTATTTATATTAAGTAACAACCTCGTGTTCCTCAAAGGATTAAGTTATGCAATTTGATTAATGATTGTGTTATGTTATTTACTACTCTCTTCTATGATTAAAAAAAAAAAATTGGTTGCATTTTACTTAATTCCTTTAGGGTTGCATGGCAGGGTGTTACAACTTGGTATCAGAGCCAAGGTTGCTAACGCTAGGTCCCTTGATTAGTTGGTGTTCGTTAGGCAACCGTTGTGCTAGCTTTGATCTTACATACTATAACTGTGTGCAAAATCATGCCTCGAGCTAGAGGTCATGGCCGTGGCCGTGGAAGAGGCCAAGGTGGTGGTCGAACAGGAAGTCATCATAGTCCATCCCCACCGAGTCTCCATGGTTCGGGACATGAGGAAAATCCAAATCCTCAAAGCAATCCACCAGTTGGTGACCAGAATCAGGGGCAGCCTGGTTTGGATGGTCAGTTGCAATGTCTTCTAGGAGAACTCCTCGATCGTTTGGGACCTAGGCATCAGGAAGAGTCATAGATCGAAAGAGAGAGAGAAAGATCTCCAAGGCACAAGGATGCTCCAGCAGATCAGGATGCAGTAATAGCAGGGCATATGAGGGATTTGTTGAGAGCTCACCCTCCTACCTTCAATGGCTCTGGAGGAGGCTTGGAAGCAGAAACCTGGTTGATATATTTGGGAGCCTTTTCAACTCAGGTGGACCTTCAAATTTTACCCCTGGGCTCATATGATATAGTCTTGGGAATTGATTATTTGTGTTCTCATCATGCTTTGTTAGATTGTTTTCGTAAGGCAGTGCGGTGTACCGATGATTTTGGAAAGGAGGTGGAGATCGTGGGCACTCAGAGGCCCATTTCCTTGCGGATGATCTCTGCCATGTAGTTAAAAAGGTTGTTCAGTAAGGGTTGTCAGCTCTTTGCGGTAGCAGTGCATGATCTCGAGACTGATGATAATCGAGAGAAATCATTGGATGATTATCCTCTTCTTAAGGGATTCACTGATGTGTTTCTGAGTGAGATTCCTAGAATGCCGCCTAAGTGGGATGTAGATTTTCAGATAGATCTAGTACCTGGAGTTGAGCCTATCTCTCAGGCTCTGTACCGAATGACCACGCAAGAACTTCAGGAACTCCGTCTTCAGTTGGAGGAGTTGATAGCAAAAGGGTTTATCCGTCTGAGTGTCTCTTTGTGGGGAGCACCCGTGATATTCGTGAAGAAGAAGGATGGTTCTCTCCGCCTATGCATTGATTATAGACAGTTGAATAAAGTAACAGTGAAGAATCATTATCCCCTGCCCAGAATAGATGATCTCTTCGATTAGATAAGAGGGGCAAAGATATTTTCCAAGATTGACCTGAAGTCTGGATATCACCAGTTGAGGATTGCAGAGTAGGATAATCATAAAACCGCATTTCGCACTCGATACAGACATTATGAGTTCACAGTGATGTCGTTCGGGTTGACGAATGCGCTTTCAGTATTCATGAGCTTGATGAATGGGGTGTTCAGGACCTTTTTGGATAGATTTGTTCTTGTGTTCCTCGATGATATTTTGATCTACTCTAGGTCTATAGAGGAACATGAGGAACATATCAAGCAGGTTTTACAATGTTTGAGGGAAAACCAGTTATATGCCAATTTGGAAAAGTGTGATTTCTACAAGATAGAAGTTCAGTATCTTGGCCACGTTATCTTAGGTGAAGGAATCTCTATGGACCCTGCAAAGATTCAGGCTATTGTGGATTGGCCCATACCAACTAATGTCTCAGAAGTTCACAATTTCATGGGGCTTGCAGGTTATTACTGGCGGTTTGTCCAAGGCTTTTCTAGGATTGTGCATCCTATTACTTCTCTCCAGAGAAAAGGGAATAAATTTTTGTGGTCAGACAAGTGTCAGCAGGCTTTTTAGACTCTTAAGGAGAAACTGAAAAGTGCACCTATTTTGGCAGTACCAGATCCTGCAGGAGAGTTTGTGGTGTGTACTAATGCCTCCTTGGAAGGTCTAGGGGCCATCTTGATGCAGGAAGGGCGTGAGATTGCATACGAATCCCAGAAACTAAAAGATCATGAATTGAATTATCCTACTCATGATCTTGAGTTGGCCGTGGTAGTTCATGCTCTGGTTAGATGGAGACATTTTCTCTTGGGGCATCAATTCAAGTTGCATACGGATCATCGTAGTCTACAATACATATTTACGCAGCCGAATTTGAATGCTAGATAGAGGAGATGGATGGAATTTTTATGCGAGTATGATTTCGAAGTGAAATATATTTAGGGTAAGGAGAATGTGGTAGCTGATGCTTTGAGCAGGCGTAGGCATGAGATTTCTACTATGACTCTTGGTATTGATTTGAAGAGTCAAATTCTCAATGCTCTCCCTTCAGAAAGTTGGTATTCTGAGGTGAAGTCAGAGATCGAGTCAAGACGGTCTCTCAAAGGGAAATTTACTGGGTATTCTGTGGATTCTAATGGTGCTTTGTGTTATTCAGGACGTATGTATGTACCTCCTGCAGAGGGTCTTCGTACCCTAATTTTGACTGAAGCCCATAGGGCACCCTATTCGGCACATCCAGGAGTTGAGAAAATGTATGCGGATCTGCGTTCATTATATTTTTGGTTAGGAATGAAAAGGGATATCGCTGATTTCGTAGCTAGATGTCTGGAGTGCCAGAGGGTTAAGGCATAACATCATCATCCGATAGGATTACTACAGCCTAACCTGGTTCCCGAGTGGAAATGGGATATCATTTCTATGGATTTTATCGTTGGTTTGCCCATGTCTTCTAGACGACACGATGCGATCATGGTCACGGTGGACAGGTTAACCAAAGTAGATCATTTCTCTCCTATCAAATCATCTTATACTGCATCTGTAGTAGTAAGGATTTTTATGGAGGACATAGTTCGATTACATGGTATACCACGGAGGATCATATCTGATAGAGATCCAGTGTTTACATCGGCACTATGGACTTCCTTGCAGCAGTCTCTAGGGACTCAGTTGAATTTTAGCTCTGCCTATCATCCTAAGACTGATGGTCAGACTAAGAGAGTTAATCAGGTGCTAGAGGACATGCTCCGCATGTACGTTATGGATCAGCAATCTCGTTGGGAGGAGTATTTGCATTTGGTTGAATTTTCCTACAATAATGGTTATCATAGCTCCATTGGCATGGCACCTTTTCAGGCTTTGTATGGTCATCCTTGTCGTACCCTTTGAGCTAGGATCGGTTAGAGGATAGGGTTCTTCTTGGACCTAACATGCTTTGGGATATGGAACAGCAGGTGGCGTGTATCAGAGAGCACCTTGTGGCAGCACAGGATAGGTAGAAAAAGTATGCAGATGCTCATCGTGTTGATTGGCAGTTTGCAGTTGGGGATCGTGTGTTTCTCCAGGTCCGTCCACGGAAGAGCCCTATCCGTTATGGAAAGGGTTCTAAGTTGGCACCCCGTTTTGTTGGGCCCTTTGAGGTGTTAGAGAGGATCGGACCTGTTGCCTACCGCCTAGCCTTGCTACCTTGTCTGTCGCGGATTCATGATGTTTTCCATGTTTTTGTTTTGAGGCCTTACTTTCCTGATGTTACTCATGTGCTGGATTGGAATGCCCTGCAGGTCGAGGATGGGCAACTAGCTCTAGAGCCTGTGGCCGTGCTTCAGCGTCAGAGATATTGAGCAAGTGCGGGTCCAATGGGATCCGAATGATGAAACCTCGGCGACTTGGGAGGATGCATCTCTCATCAGAGAGGCTTACCCTTATTTGTTCTCTGGCTTCCAGGGGTAAGCCATGTTCTAGGGGGGGAGGATGTAATACTCCCATGTTGATTGATTCATTAGATACTTTTGATACTTTTGAGATTGTGGACACTCTATGATACTCGGTGTGGTGGTTTTATATTTGAACATGTGTGGTTTCTTAGTTGATTTGTTTACTGCCATTGGCGTTATGTGTGTAGCAATTGATGATATATTATGCATAGATGATTTGATGTATTATGTAATGATAAGTTTTTAAATTCATATGCGTTAATGGTATTATGTTTACGATGACATGTTAGTATTTTATGGTGGAAGGACGGAGTAGTACCACTCGCTTGCGAGTGCCCTATTACCCCACTATTTCCTTTCACCATGTGTTTTCAATGGAGATTATATGTTACTTGACGTTTACTTGTTTGCAGGGATTGCAAGATTAAAAGTCTCGACTCCACCTGCTTCAGCAGGACAGGGCGAGCACAAATTAAACCCAACGGGTACGATGTGGTTAAAAAGGAGTTGTAAGGAAGGGTTTCCCGACCCAAGTCCATCATTCATATGAGTTTATTGAGTTATATGTTGACCCGATTTTTATCTTGTTATTTCGATTGTTTGGAGTTAGATGATTTAATTAATTTATTATGTTGGTAATAGTCAATTTTATTCAGAATTATTAATTATGTGTTAAAGAAGTATTAAGGTTAATTATATTTTAAGTTAAAAGTTAATTGTTTTCAAAAGTTCATTTTAATTAAATTTAGAAATTAAGTGGAAGTAAGTTAAAAACAAAAGAAATTATTAGTTTAAAATTTAGTAAGTAAATAATTAGAGTTACTTTAATTAAAAGTTGAGTGGTGGTAATTTAAAATAAATAAGTAACTGAATACATAAAAATGATTAATTAAAATTGGTAAGTTTGTGGGAGTTATTCGAAGAAGAAAATTAGTTATGTTGTAAACCTTCCGCAGAAACGGAAAGAAAAGAGTTGGGTGGTTGTAAAAGGAAAGGGTTATTCTTTAAAGGAGGAAGGAAAAAAATTAAGGAAGGGGGCTGGAAAATTGATTTCGGAAAAGAAGTTGTAGGAAAGAGGGCCAGTGTGTGAAGAAGGAGAAAAGCATCTCTGGGGGAATTCTTCTTCAGCCGTAGGATGCCAGGTTTCTCTTGAAATTTCTGATCTCATTGCTATGTATTTTGTTCTAGTTGTCTATGTTGTTTTGAATCTCTGGCTGTGATAAATTTTGTGTGGAAAATTTCTATCTGTAAAGATTTGCAAATTTAACATTTAAAATCAGGGAAAATATGATTTAAAATTCCCTAATTTGAGGAAAAATGTAATTGATAGAGAATGGTAAAATGTGTTTGGGTTTTACCCAAAACTAGAAATGTATGTTGTCAAAAACAAAATATTGGATTGGGGACTGTGAATTAAGGTTTACTTATTTACTTTTATTTTCGCGGATTCACTGTTGTATTTGTATAGATTTAGGGTAAATATCATTATGTCTTTCGTTCTACTGGAAAATGTTTTAATTCGGGAGGTTAGGGTAAATTTTCTTTTTTAAAAGAGTAGGGTTATGTTTACCCAGTGTATAAAAAGAAAATGGGGTTTTACCTTTTTATTCATAAAGACAGCCTCATAGGTTAATTCTCTCAAAATTTTGTGGAAAACAATTTTATATTTGGGTGGAATGGGTAATTGGGTTTATTTTACCCTGTCTAAGTTTGCTGGATTACAATGTTGTGTATTGTATTGATTACTTTATTGTATGAAACTCATTCATATTGAATAAATATTTATATTTATTTAAATCGATGTCGTACTGTTGTATTTGATTTGTTCTTTTCTGTTTAGTAAACAATAAAGAGTTGTGAAGTAAACCATAGTACTCCTTCATCGCGGTAGGGCCTTGGTCTTATGCCCCATATTCTTTTGGTGTCACCTTTCCATCCAGCATTTCTGTGTTGGTATCTTCCTTATCATCATGACTATGCCGGGATCCGCGCATTATAAGTTATATCTAGGAAACCCTAGCAGTTGTTTTAACCTCTATAGGGATTTCAGCGTTCTTTGCTTTTACCGCGATCCAGTTGCTCTGTGCGTCGGCGGCGACTTTCCTTTTTTGTTTTTCTTTTCCATCGGTTGTGAGCCTAACCTCTTCTATTCATTTCCAGGGTGGAGTGCTAGTTACAGGGGCATTTGTCTGTTGTCGCTGTTGTGATTACTGTGTAATCCATTTGTTCTCCTAGTGTGGCGTTTAGATTGTTCGTCATTCTCCGTATGGTGCATGATTTTCCCTTTTCGGTTCTATCTTCGTGCAGCGTGCAGAAGACACCAGTTTGTCTTTGTTTTTATGGAATTCACTGGTTCTTATGCGTCCATTAAGACTGCCAGCGTCTTGTCAATTTCGCGCCTTTCATTTCTTACTGGCTTATATATAGTTGTATTCTGTTAAAAGAACATGTACTAATCTGAATTAGTTAATTTCTATGCGTTATTAAATGCGTTGTCATGTGTATGTGTTGTTCTTTCATTCTAGGCTTGCAATGCGGTACCATTATTGCTGGTATGTTACTTCTTGTGCATGTAGTTCTCAAGTCTGTGCCCACAACTCTTGGGTAAAATAAATATATTTCTATGTATGGTCAATCTAGGCAGTGTACAAAACGTTTGGTAGGATTTCGTGTGTAGGGAGATATGTATGATATATGGGTAATGTTAATGCGAACGCCATATTTGGGTAATGTATATGATTATGTGTGTAATATTAGTATTACTTAACAATAATACATATACATATACGTTTAAAGTTATTTATTTATTTATTTTATATTTACAATTATTTATTTATTTCCATTAAAATTTAATAGTAGGGTTAATTGTTGATTTGTTATGAAGTATAGAGATAATTCGTTATATATGTTACCTTCTTAATATTAGTATATTTATACATATATATGTGTAGATTTTTAAATATGAAAATTGTACTTTGTTTTAGGATAGTTTTAATTTGATAGTATAATTGAAGATAGGTTGCAAATAGTTTTATTCAATAAGTAATGAGTATTTTAAAGATGAAAGTAATGGAGAATCATAGCGTTAAATTAGATGTTTATAATTAATGGTAATTTGGTGTATTGAATCTCATTTTGATGTGAATTTCCCCATGTTTTAAAATGTGCTCCTTTTTGTAAATCGTTAAGGACTCTTTTGAGTTGGGTCGTTTCATGAATGTTAGAAATTTCTTTTGTTGGGAAACCTACAAGTCTAATGTTTTGTTAGGAACCTGAGTGATTCCAGAGGTGGGATAAAGTGTCTCTCTTGTGTTGTTTTAAATTCAATTTTTTTAATGCTTTTGGGTCGGTTATATGTCCGGATTATACCAATCTATAAATGAGTTTCTTGTGGTAGGTGAGATGGTCATGCCTCACCTTGATTATTATTTGTTTCAGTTCTTTATATGGTACAACCTTTGATGATATTGTTTGTGGTTGAGTGTTTAGAGGGAGTGGCTCTAAGTGGGTGGTCGACGCACAAAGGGGCGCCAGGATAGCCCTCGTTAGAGTGAATTTAATAAGTGATAATTTAAATGATTAACTAGGGAATGGGTAGTAACACACTAAAAAAGATAATTTATTGCATCATCCGCCTTTGAGTGCTACCACAGACTAAAGGGGATTGAGAAGGCCGTGGTTGGCATGTTCATTGCCTTGTCTTCGCGAAGGGTAACGGATCCGCATGAGCAACCCTATGGAGCGGCACCTTGAGATAGGTAGTCTGGATAACCATAGATGGAGGCAGCTCCTAGCGCTCGGGCTGTCTAGATAATCTGTCAATAGATGGAGGCGACACCTTGTGATAGGGTAGTCTGGAGAATCCATGTTAAGCCATGCGATGACACTCTCCTCTAACATTCATGTTTATGTTGTCTTTTGGAAATCCTCTAGAATCAGTCACTTGCTTCGTATTGATGGTTTTTAGTGTTGTTCAAATTTGGATGCTTTTATGTGTTGTGTGATTTCATTTAGTTGTTTGTGAGTTTATGTTTTGTTGGTCTTGGTCGGGAACCTCTTCCTTTGCAACTCCTAGCACGGGGGTGGTCGGGTGGATCGTGTTTCACACCCCGTTGGGATTTTCTCTTTTATTGCAAGTTCATTTTACGGTGCTGAGTTGCAGTTTCAGTGGATTCTTGTTCATGGGTTCCAGATTTATGTCTTTATGTGATTCTTTTTATTGATGTATCATTCCCACCTAGTTGGGTCATTTTTGTATATTTTTGCACATGGTGCTATTGTAGTGTAATCATAAGACGATGCAATGTACTTGATTTGTAACATGGTTTTGAGGAGAATTAATAATGATGTTATAACTTATGATATTATTCTATCACATTTTCTATTGTTGTTACTGATGTAATTACTATCATGAATGGATGAGTTTATGGATCATGTAATAGTTGGGTAAATTATTTATATTAAGTAACGACCTTGTGTTCCTCAAAGGATTAAGTTATGCAATTTGATTAATGATTGTGTTATGTTATTTACTACTCTCTTCTATGATTAAAAAAAAAAAAAATTGGTTGCATTTTACTTAATTCCTTTGGGGTTGCGTGGTGGGGCATTACACATCTCCATTATTCTTCTCAAATTTGCTTTGAAATGCTCAAATGCCCTCAGATTTTGAGTGTGCAATATTAGCTTGTAAGTATTTTGACAACAAAAATTTGAAGATTGTGATTGTGTACCAAATAATAGAGTTAAAAAGCTTCTTTTATAGAAGCTTCGCAGATTCGATGGTTGAGATGGATTTGAGTTCAAATGCTCCAGATCGAGTGTGAAGACCTAATTGAGCAATTAAGTGATTTGCATGAAATATTGATTGAACCGTTAAGTGATTTGATTGGTTAGTCAGTTGATTGTATGGGAGGTTGATTGAATAGTTAAGTGATTTGAACTAAGCGAGAGTGTTAGTCAAGAGTGGAGAGAATTATGCATGAGATTATTTAATAGAAAATGCAGGAGACGTGCTCAAATAGAAGAATCAATTATTAAATTAATTCTTTATTTTATGGAGGAAATGTGTGTATGTGAATCAAATGAATTAAATGAATTATTCAATTTATGAAGTCACTTTAGATGAGAAAGTAGAATAATTAATTAATGGAAGCACTTTAGATGAGAAGATAGAATAATTAATTAAATAAATAATTATTTATTTAATTAAATGTGGGAGAATATGATTTAATTTAAGAGACATAATTAAATAAATTTATGAAACTTATTTAATTGATCAAAAGAAGAGATTAGAATTAATTAGCGACATAACTAGGATAAATTAATGTAGTTTACTTAATTAATCAATTTTAGAAGAATAATTAAAATGAATTAATTAAATGATTAAAAATATTTAATTAATTAGAGGAAATGTGATGTTAAATTATAATTAAATGATCAGATCATTTAATCTTTTTTGTGGGTATCTTGAATTAATAATGAAAAAATGTAGTCGCAAGCCTAAGCCATTTTTTAGTGTCTACACATAGCCTTGTTCGTTGGATTTTCTTGTCTTCAACCTATTGATAGTGCAAATTCCTTGTCCTAAATATTGTATCACATAGTTTAGGAACTATGTTTCTCCTTAGGGTTGAAGGTTGCAAGAAAAATAACCAACACCTACCATATTTACAAAATGATAATAAACCCTATTAGCATTAGTATCATACATATGCAAAGAAAAATAAATGTTTTAGAAGTTAGAGAAATATTGTGTGAAAGGTTTTGTACAAATTTAAATGTTTTGGTCAAACTTAAACATGGATTTATTACTCTTTTATTCACCTTAGATACTTGGATGGTAATTGAATCAATGAGGTCTTGAACTATGTGTTTAAGTCACATACATCATTTATTATCATGGCCAAGGAATATACGATATTTGAAAATCCTATTATTTCATAAGAAAGTGGGATGGATTGGTTGGATTCTAATAGTATTGGGAAAAATACACTAGTTTTTTGTTTAGGGAAACATACAAGATAGAGTACAAACACAGATAATTTTTTGAATTGTATATTTATTTTAGGTTTAGAAGAGGAAATGACCAAGATAGCAAAAGGTTTCATGAAAGGATAATTTTTTACAATAGTATAAGCATTGTATTTTGGATTTTTTTAATTAATTAATTTTATATTTATTATATGAAGAAGAATCATTAGATAGTAAAACAAGAGCTTACAAGCTTTGAAAAAAAAACTAGATACTAGTCTATTGATAGTCACATAAGGCTCACCAGATATGTGAAAAGGAATAATATCTCATTAATATAATTTTATCCCTAAATACTAAGGTTTATCTATGAAAATTATCTACAAATTTGAATTGAAAGGAGTGCATAATGAAATTTTGAGAATACATATTGGTATCTAAATATAAAATTAGTTACTATTTTATGTGCACCCTACTTGCAATACACCGAGTTAGTAAAGGTGACAAGGGTTCCTATTGTGGCCTAAAAGTGATATAATAGATAATTTATTAATAGATGCAAAAATTATTGAATGATGAGGAAGTGAGAAAAAATAACCAAACATACTATCTTTCAAAAACAATGGGGAGAGGTTCATTAGAAACTATTCCTAAGAGAAAAAATCACTACACAGTGTAGTGAAGGCTAGCACATGCACCTACAAATTCTCTTTCCATGATACTTTACAAAGTAGGGAACAACAAAGAGGATAAGAATTTGGGTATAAAGGATATGTAATAATAGGGTTCTAGGATGATATTATAGTAAGATGATAGCTTTAATAGAAGAGGTGGATGATAAAGTGAGCTTTTGCAAAAAAATTCATATATATATATATATATATATATATATTCTTTGATTATACATTTTATTGTATGTATAGGGTTTGGTATACTATGGGGTTATATACATCATTTAATACTAAATACTATTATGAAAATGTTTTTAAAGCAAAGGAATGGAGGTTTATTATCTATCCACCAAAAAAAATAAACTATAAATCTTGTGAAGGTGAAGAAAACTTAGAAGACGAAGCATGTATTGATGTAGACTATGCAAAATTGGTAGACATATTAATATTAAGTGGTGTATGCATTATAGCAATTGGCATGCACATGGAAACTTGTTTACTAGTCACATTAGCTTGGGATTCATGACTTTGATAAAAATGTCATGCCCACTTTATAAAAATATAACTTACTATTTTAAGTCTGATTATCCATAAATAGTGAATCAGGACCTACTGGATTAATCAAGGAATATTTTCTTTATGGTTTAAATATTAAAATCTGATTTTTTGGAAAAAGAAAAATTTAAAATTTAAAATCATAAATTCTAAGGATGGAATGAGTTTTGGAGGTTTCCCAAGATTACCCTACTTTCCTTTTGGACATTCAATTACTTCCAAGGAAATTGGCACATTTTCTTAAAAGATCATTGGAGGGTTTTGACGACTAGAAAAGTAGTTATTAATTGCAAGTTCCAAAATACTTTCCTTCTTGGTGTGGGATTTTATTGGGCACCAAAATATTCCTTAGAATTATATTTTCTTTTAAATATTAGTTTTGGTTCATTTTTGGATTTTTACAAATCATTATTGTTAATGCATTTGTTGTTCTCCAAAGGTTGTCAACCTTGTGGAGAGGGAGGCTCAAGAATGGGATGTTTGAGGTTTTCTAGATGAAATAAGGATGGGAGTAAGAGGTTAATTATAGTGTAATCTCAAATAGATGTCACCATACTGTAGATTTGAGATATTACATCTTAGTTCTAGAAGTTGTGTTTCATAGGATAGTTGTAGTTTGAATAGTTTGTTAGTTATTTGTTTTTTTCTTTTTTGGGTTTTATAAACCAATGGAAACTTGGAGGGCATGGTTTTTCTATTTTTGGATTATATTTTAATTATATTTTTCTATAGAATATTTTTTTGTGAATCTTAATAAGTCATGGTGGAGTTTGAAGTTATTTTTGTGGGTGTTTGAGCTTGGGGGTTTATTCTAAATTGTCTTGTAGAAGATATATATTGTTGTTACTAGGTGTATTTAGAAGAAAGTATTGTTTAAAATGCATAAAAACCCCATCATTATTCATTCTATATCAATTGTGCTTAGTTTTGTTTCAATTTGGAGTAATTTGGAGATTGAAATTGCTTACTCAGTTTTTCTATTTATTAGTAATTATGCAAATCAATGAAAATTTATTGAAAGATGTTTTAGATTTTTTTTTGAATGGGTTATTATAGTGGTATCAGAGCTATGATCTTGCTAGCTAGATGGTTTAATAGGATTTATGCAGCCAAGTGAAAGAGAAAGATGTTTGCAAGGGGAAATGAATAAAGAACTTTTGAATAATCCTTCCTTAGAAGAAATTGAAGTAAAAATTTAGAAGAAAAGAGATATGGCTGGTGCTGATGAAATACATAAAAAATTCTCCTTGATCTCCAATAAAGGAGAAAATAGTTGAGAGCCTTGTTGAAACTATGGAGGTAATGTAGTTTCTAGCAAAAAAAAATCAAGGCTTAGTATCCACTCATGAGAGAGGGAGCACTTCTGAAGTTGCTAAAAACTTGAAATCATACCCTTCTAAAACTTCATAGAATGTGTTCTTAACTCCTAATTAAGTTTCCATAAACCCATACTCTAATCATTATGGAAGAAATAATAGGAAATTTTATTGCAATGAGAGCTACTTTGATGCAGTCAAGATTGGGGGGTCTTATTAAACTACCCAACCTTGCAGCCTTTACATATCATCTAACTCACATAGACACATATATTGTAAAAAATTATGAAACATAGATTTATCAAGAGTTTCATATGCATATTCATAGAATGAAATTCTTCAAGAATAATTACATAGAGAGGATTTCAACAAAATTCAAAAAAATTGCATAGTTTTCTAGAAACCTCCTACCTGCAAGTCTTCAAATCCTCATGTCTTCAAACCTTCTTGACTTCACTCATCTTCTAAAATATGATTTTATTCTTCATTATGCAGCCCTCATGGCTACCCTGAAAAACTAAAAAAATCCTCTTCTCTTCTCCTATTCCTCTTCTTTTCACAAGCTAAGTTTCTCCACTCTTTCTTGTTCAACTCTTAGGAGCAATCTACAAGTTCTTTCTCCAATCTTGCTGCTATTGATTATTGATTCTTGAATCTATTAAAGACTATATTTTATAGATATTAAAACCATTTTAAGGTACCAAAAGAGGCACCCAAATCTGCTCTTTCATTTCCATCCAATTGTCTTTTGAAATTCTTTTGTTTGTGCTTAAAATTCATCATTAAATGCTTCCAAATATGGCACACAAAATTGTTGCCCCATATTCCACAAATTTTTTTTGTAAATACCTCATAAAAATAAATAAAATCATGAAATAAGTCTTGCTCATTCACCTTAAATTGAAAACTGAAGTCATTAATTGATTTTTTTTAAATATCATTGGCTTTTTCCTCCAT
>VDFB02000013.1:181850783-181903616 GCA_007258455.2 Sequoia sempervirens
CTTCCTTGGCCCTTGTTGCGAGAGGGTCGGATGCTCCTCCTCTTAACATCCCACCACTACAGGCTCATCCTCCTTCCCCCTACAATGACCTAGAGTGGGAAGTGGACAACGCCTTGGTTGATCAGTGTTAGGAGGAGACCTCTTCTTGATCTTTTGTTTGTGTGTGTGTGTTCTATGAGGTGTTCCCCCATAATCATGCTATGTGTTCCTAGATGACCCTTATCACCCCTATTGGTGCTTTGATATAGGTGTGGGTTTTTTTTTCATAAACCTTCTTCTATTTGTGTCATCATTCTTCCATGTTTTTGATTGATTTTCAACAAATTGGGGACAACACAAAGCGTTGGGGGCATTTAGGCTTCTCTTCCTTGTTGAAGATTTTTTTTTTTTTTGTGGATTCTTCCTGATTTGGTTGGGGCTTGACGATCCTTTGCCTTAAACCATATTTACCTATTATGAGCTTGGATAGTTCTAACCCTACTAAACCAGATCCTCCTATGCCATTTATTTGTGTTGTTTCCTCTCTTTTGCTTTATATTTTTCTCTTCTTTGCTTGAGTTTTCCCTCTCATGTGTGACAATGCTTTTCTTCAACATTTCAATCTTCAGAAAATACATTTGTTTCCAACGAATCTTTCCTTGAAGACCTTCACAAAATTTTCTTCAGAATCGCATTTTTAGCTTGGAACCCTAACAGAACATGTTTCCTTCGTCATGGGTTTGTAAAGAAAGGACTTGGAAACCTTCCTCTGAAGTGGGAACATTATTGACCTTCCCCTCATATGAGGCATATTATTCCTTTCAAATTCCTTGATGAAGTGAACATCTTTGAATAGGATCCCTTGATGATGGATCGATCCGAGAAAGAAAACATCTTTTTCTGAACTATGCATCCCTTGAGTAAACCCCTTTGCTTTTGAAGGGTTCCTGAGGGAGCCCCTTTGAAAGTCTTTATCTCAAACAAATTTCTTTGCATCTAGCTTAGGGGTACCCTGACTAGACCTCACTTTTCAAAGAGTGTGTCCCTTGAGTGGACCCCTCTTTTTTCGAAGGGTTCCCGAAGGACCCCTTTAAAATTATTCCAAATTATCGATAGTCTACGTGACTATCCATTGACCCACCCATCTGGCTGCTTCCTCACTTTGCAAAGTCCACTTTCCTAGGTTTCCTTCATTTGAGATATCTTGGGGGATACATCCATGTAGGCCTGAGAGCCTATAGGGCAATTCCTTTGGGTTTCATCCATGCTAGAGTTCTTGGGGGACACCTTCCTTGCAGGTTTGTGGGCCTATAAGTTCACAAGGATTCCTTCATGTGATAGATCTTGGGGGTTGCCTCCTTGCAAGTCTATGGGCCTGCAAGATGCTTTCTTTCTTCAACTTCATAGTTTTGAGAAGCTATGAAGCCCTTCACTTTCCCTACACCTTTAGGTTTTCTAGATCATGGTCTACTTCCTCGATGGTTCAAGTATACATTTCTAACCTTACTCCTTCCTTGATCTACTTTAGTGAAGCACTCGTCAACACTCATGCTCACTAAAGTGGGGGAAGAATGTATAAGAGTGTTCATTTGCACTCCTAATGCAAATTCCCCTTTTCCCCTTCTCCACTTTAGAAAACCAAGTTCGAAGGCTTAATTACACCTAAGCTCGCTACTTTCATCACACTTGGCACCTATTTTGAGCATCGGTGGGTGATTTTCTATTGGGGATGCTTGTGCAATGTGCAGACGATTGTGTGGTGTGCTTTCATCACACTTCTCATAAGGAGTCAAGTTGTAATGCCCTCTTCGAATGACCGACCCAAATATGGTCGCTTTCTTCATCTCCTATTCAAATTCTCTCCTTCAACAAGCATTTCATCCTCTAAGCATTTAGTTGAACTTCTTCACTTCATTCAAAAGCTCACTTTCACACTCTTGCACTCACTCCAAGCATTCCAAGCACTCCATTGTAGCAACAACTACACTCCATCACTTCGATAGAGCAAGTTGGGGACAACACCATTGTAGCAGAGGCTTGAGTACTCTCATTTTCTCCCCCAAGCAACCTTGAGTTCCCTTGGTGGAGGTGGCAAGCTTCTATTTCCTCTCCTCTAACACTTGGTTGAGTATGCACACTTACTGTTTTGTAGTGTTTTTGGTGTTCTCCTTTATAATAATTTCTTTATCATACTCGCTTTGTTGTATTTCCATGGATGTGGAAACACCTAAACAGGGCTCTGACTAAGGAAGACCCCTATACAGCCACCCAACATTCTCCTCCTCTTTACGTATAGGTGAACGTGTTCTCAAGGAGCTAGCTAGCAAATGAGTTTCTTTGTGAGATCCTTCTTGCCACCTTAACTCTTGCATTTTTTCTTTATCACATTAGAGAGTATTTTGTTTACTTAATCACATTACTTTGGACCTTTAGTAATTGTTAGCTAGGTCATTAGCTTGTTTTCTTAGGTTTGACCTTGTCTCTGTAGTTGTCTGGTCGTACAGAATCTAGTGTACTTTAGAGACTCTAGTGTGTTGCATTGTCATCCAAGGACCACACTTTCATCCTCGAGCAGAGAGCTTCCTGAGGTGTACTATTGAACCTAAAAACTAGCTCACCTAGCCCCGTCTTGTATTTTGGGTCTGTTGTGTGATTTAAGGGCCTTATAGTCCTCATCATTCTTGTCCTACACATCCTAACACTTTGTTAAGTTAAGGTAAGTTAGGGAAACCTTCCACATCTTGGCCCTCTGTGACCTTGGGCCTTGCATGTGGTGGTCCCCCTCTCTTACACTTATATTATAGGAGATAAGAGTCCGATTATTTAAGTTTGACTCAAATTTAAAATTACTCTTAAGGAGACCATAGAGGCTATGTTCACTGGTGATGGGCCTCTCACTTCCATAAATTAATATATTGTCAATTTGTTGGAGATTTCCTTCGACTCTCCTTTGAAATATAGAGCTAGCTCTTATAGTCAAAGATAGAGGAAGTTGGATCATATGGGTATGTGGTCTCCACCTCCTAGAGATGTTCTTAAATTCAATATAGATGGTCTTTGAAGGAATTTATGGAATCAGTCGAGAGAATACAGTTTCTATCCAATTTTTCTTCTCCAAGTATATGGGCTTCCACTCTAATAATCAAATGGAATCTGTGGATATTCTTTTGGCTCTAGAAATGGCCCATGTTAAAGGATGGATGTAGGTTGTTTGTGAGACTAATTCTATGTTGTTGGTTTCCCTTTTGAATAGCAAGAATTTTTAAAATTCCTCCTGGAAGCTAGCTGGTGGCTAAGAAAATTCTCTATCTAGCCAAAAGGTTTTTTTTTCTCCTTTCTCCATGTTTCAATGGAGTGTCCAATGAGGCTATTGATTCTCTTAGGAAAGTGAGCATTTGAGGGTGGATCTAGCTAGTAGATTGAGGAATGGAATGAATTGGGTCATGATAAATCTCAGGTGCTTCTACAAATTCTTCATGAGGATCAGCAAACTAGATCTAGATGGATGGGTTTGAGGATTAGAAGTGATGTTCAATCTTCTAATGATTCTTTTTCCTTTCTTAGTTTGTTTTGTAGGAGGCATTAGTGGATTCTCATCTTGATGTATATTTTGGTGGCTATGGTCATTTAAAAATCTTGTTGGTCCACATTTCTATGCATGTGCATTTAATTTAATATAATGCCTTTTTGGACCCCCAAAAAATAAATATTCTTGACATGTATATATGTGTCCTTTAAAAATTGTATGTGATATTATTTTCCCTCCCAGCCACAAGCATTAATCTTGTTAATTGAATTTTCCACTTTGGAATACATAATTTTTGTTCTACTTTAGATTTCTAAAAATATAAATTATTTTATATTTTACATGAATATTTTTATGTTTACAATAAAAACATATTTATTGGAAATAATAATAACATACATTTAGGACATCAATAAACATATTAGATGATGTGAAAAATTTGTCAAAACACCTTACACTTCATTTTAATTTATTTACTTTAATACAACAAAAAATTATTTTATTTTGATGTATATGCAAAATGTTATGTGTTATGGTCACTCAATATGTGTAAATTAATTGTCAAAAGATACTAATTAAAAATAATAAAACAATATGAAAGCACTATTTTTCTTAAAGATTTATGTTTACCAAATTATAGATATAATAAACACTATTTCAATAAATCAACATGATTAAAAAGTGTTTCCAAATTCAAAAAATTATGAAAACAATCTATATAAAAATGTCACAAATTGGTAGTTTACACCATGTTTAAATTCATCATTGTTTGTTTGTTGTAAGTTATACAATGTAATGAATTTTGAAATAACAACTAATTTAAGTGGCTCTAAAATTACAAAAAGTGGGGCACATTATCATGCTATCACCTCTCTATGATTATGGACCTAAAGTTGGAGCATGACAGTGATGTTGACCTACATAAATGAATGTAAGCCTTGTAAATATATTTTACCTACAAATAAAGATTCATCATAATGTTTGGATCTAAAATAAATGTTTAGTAATATTGATGGACATCTTCGATAAGCTTGTTAAGAGAGGATTTTCTCCTTATGTCATGTCTTATATCCAATTCACTAATACTTGATAAAATCGAAAAAGATAATGATTGTATAAAATGAATGAAGCACCATCCAAAGTGATTGATTTTGGAGCTTAGAAATGTGGAGCTTAAGACTTGGAACAACAATTCAAAAAGAGCATGTAAATACCTCATAGGCAGCTAGGCTTTAATATTCACTAACAAAAATGTGATAATAAGAATATCGTAAGAAAATGTGAGGCCACAATAAAGGCAATTGGTTTTAGTGAAAAGTATGATGGATAACTAGATGACAATGCTTTAGTCACGCAATTTGAAAGTTTAGATGCAAGAGTTGACACATAATGACTAATTGAGAAGGGTTCATCTAAGACCCATAATGAAGTTTTAATTTGAAATATTTGAGACCAAACCATGGATACATAAATAAACCATGGGTTAAAATTTGATGTGAAAACGAGTCATTAACATGATGTTTCAAAAGATCTGACATATTTCCAGATAGTGATCGAAATTGTTTAACTCCTATATTAGGCGATTTTACGTATCCATTACTTCAGGTTTAATCCCAGATGAAACAAGACTAAGAATACGCTCCATGAGTTTTTTTTCCTATTTTAAGCTGCCGATAACTATTGACCGAAGACTTCAATTTCAGTCCACAAATCAGTATAATATGCAGTAGATCTCGGCCCACTATTGACCGACCACTCTCCATCCCAGATTAACGTTTTCTGAACTCTCCAGATTCCGTAGAAAAACGAAGCCAATATAATACGCAGAGACCGGACCATTGTTAGAAACACGGAGTGAGAAGATTTGAGTAAAATCCAGTATAGTCGGCATGGAGCCTGTGCAACAAAGTAATCGGCTGCAAAAGTGTGCGCCTCCACCTTTGGAAGTGAAGCGTCCAGCTCCAGATTTGTTTAATAAGAGCAATTCCATTCCTCTGTTATCGCCCATCTCATCTCCACGTATGGAGGGCGAAGGAGATCGACCCGATGGTGATCCGCTACTAGAAAGTGAAAGTGAAATAGCAGACGCAGCTGCAACAAGGGGACGGAGTTGGATCTTTGTTTGGGACCCTCAATACAAAACAAATGGCGGCGCCCAAAAGCGTCAGGTTTCTTCTGTAACTGAGCGTCCAGCAGTATAAGTTGTTCTCAATTGGTGTTGGGAGAGATCGAATCTAAGAACCCTAAAATTATTGTTAATTTTGGTGTCCATCGTACCATTTGAGTAAAAGGAGATTGAAGAGAATCTGCAACTTTTTTACTGTTTGTAAATCCGGTCGTATGGATTGAGAAAATCCCATCTGTAGAACTCCTCAGATATAATTATGTGAATTTATCTGTGAAGTGAGTTTGCTCCAAGCATTTCCAATTTATAACAAAAAGATTCACCTGCTTTGTCTTTTGTTGTCTTTTTGTTGTTTTTTTTGTGTCTGGTTGCACTTCATGTTCTTTCCCCTCAGATATAATTATGTGAATTTATCTGTGTAGTGAGTTTGCTCCAAGCATTTCCAATTTATAACAAAAAGATTCACCTGCTTTGTCTTTTGTTGTCTTTTTGTTGTTTTTTTTGGTGTCTGGTTGCACTTCATGTTCTTTCCTTCTCTTTGTACAAGGTTTTGGGCCCATTCAAAACCCTACTTACCTGATAAAAAGTAAAATGATTCACTTAGTCAGAGTTGTTTTAAAACATAAATTTACAGTCAAAGTTTAATTTTGGTCAATAAAATAAGATAAATATTTTCCACTTTTTAATATCGATAAGATGTAAATTTATTATTGACTGTTTGACCATTGAACTATAATGCTCAAAAGTAGAATGTTAGTACCTATTCTTAATTTGTTTATTGTCTAAATAAAATAATGGCGGATTAATGGTGAATGAGTATATCTTTGGATTAATTATGATGACTTGTTGAATTCCTACACAATCCATTGTTATTGAGGTGATTGTTATAATGGTCTATTGAGGGATCACACTAGCCTTTTATTTTTATAGTGATTGATTTCATTCCACATGTTCATGGCTTTATGTTTCATCTTGGCTTCATGTCACCTTTGCATTAATTTTTTTCCTTTTTTTGGAGATTTTTAATATGGTTATATATTTCTATTAATGCTATTTTTTATACTATTGAGAGATACTATTAATTGATTTTTATTTTTATTTTTTAAACATTTTTTAGACAATATTTTGATTCGAAAGAGGATGTGTTGAATCTTGTCTATATATACCTTTCATGAGCATCTAACATAATATAATTTCCAATGTTGACTACTTGCTCAATTCAACACACATCTTCATAGTGGTTCATATGTAAGTCAAGAAAAACAAAAATGACTAACATAAATGGTTAAGAACTTTATATAGCCACTAACCAATTATATTAATCCATTCAAGTATATCTTGACTAGTCAAACATTGTGTGAGATCTAATTGATGACTCTATAGCTATTCTTTATTGCAGATTATAAATTTTGTTGCTTTTTCCAAAAGTTTCTATGGTTTCAATTATTCAAATATTTTTTCTAATGATTTATACCCATGTTTTCTATAGGAATTAGATTTTCAAACATTAAATATTGCCACCTTATACATAAGGAGATAATGATATTTGAACTAGTAATTTTACTTTTTATTTTCCAATAAAAGAGCACTATGTGACACAAGGAGGTACCACCAAGAAAACAACATGGATAATTATAAAATTCCATTACAAAATACATAAGAACTACATGTTTAGTAATTCTCACTATGATTAGAAACAAATATGCAAGGGGACAAAGATTGGATGGCCAATCCATAGAAACCAAAGTAAAGAAAATCAATGATATAACAAGCTACTATATACAAGTTACCCATTACTAAATAGGAATAATGCATGTAACATAAATGCATTGGGATAAATTATTAAAATATAGTGCACAAGGTTGGTTAATTTAAAAAAAGGTCTTAGTAAATGACTTAAATTATAAAATATCTAATTATAGTACTATAGTACGAAATAAGAAATTATAACAAAGACATGATGAGAAATGTACTTGCAACACAAAGGTCATTTTCTGGTTTATGGAAATTTTATAGAGGAACTAATCCCAAGGCTAAATTAGTAACATATTTTTTTCTATCATTAAAAAATTACTGTACAATTCTTTGGCAAGAGGCCAACATGTTGCTCTCATTGATCAAGGATATAGGGACATAATTTTTATATTTCTCCTATTGGGCTCTAAAATTTCTACTCACGTATACATGAAAAAATCACTTTCCAAGGTTAATGAAATATTCTACTAAGAGTGAGTTGATCAACTCCTCAATAAATTGTGCATGATAATAGGCCAATTAATAAGAGTGGATAATCTCTCCTTCGCTCTAGGATTAGTTAAACATAGGAAAGTGTTCCTCAAGGTAATAGTTAAATTTTTTTAGTCACAACTAAAGATAGAAAAATAGGAAAACTTGTAGTAGTATCAAATTTATTTATGGTAAAAAAAATTGGCTTTATACCAAGGACTAACCTACTACACATAAAAAAATATATCAAGATTATAAGGATATGCAAGAAATTTGAAACTTTAAGAATAATAATTTTGATGATTCACTAAGCATATTTACCTAGATTAATCATTAAATAATGAGGTACATACAAAATAACACCTTGCATCTAAAATTAGTTGAATATATTCTTTATTTTAGGTTTATGAATGGTTAAAAACTTGTTCAATTTTCTGTATTGGTTTATAGTATCTCAATTAACCAAGTATATAAAAAAAAACATATGATATCAATTAATTGGACATACTTTGTAATCCCTCTCCAAACTCTATAAATACATATCTAACAAGGAAATGACCATTACAGAGAATATTTGTAAAAAAATAAATTATTTCAAAACTATGATTATAATTATTATATTGATATTAGAAAATGTAGTAAGAGGAAACCACAAGTTAAGAATAAAATATCACACTTTCTCACTTTAAATCCTCCTTCAAGATCTATAAATGGGCAAGGAAACATATAATTACATATACTGGCTATATATTAGTGTAAGAGAGGGGGACAAACCACACCAAGGCAACATGTCATTGAGAGCTGAGAGTGCAGGGTTTCCCTAACTTACCTCACTATAAAAGGATAAGGATTGAGAATTAAGAGCACTATGTAGTACTTCTATTACTCTTCAAACCCAAGTTCAAGTTTAGGCTAGGCGAGCTAGCTTTTGGATTCAATGTTGTGTCTAAGATAGCTCTCTTTTTGAGGAGGACAACATAGTTCTGGGAAAACAACGTGGTGAACTAGTGTCTCTTAGGTGGGGCTAGAGTTCGTATGGTCAAAAAATAATAAACACAATAGAAACTACAAAAAACCCTATAAAAGACCTAGCTAGTTAATCTAGATGGTAAAAAAAAAATGAGAAAGTATAAGAAATAAATACTAAAATGATAAAGCAAGTAAATAAGAAATAGGGTGACAAAGATGATCTCACATAAGTGCTAATTTTCCAGCTAGTTCCACATGTACGTGCACCTACACACAAGAAAGAGGAAAAATTGTTCAGGTTGTATAGGGGTTTGCCTGAGTCACACCCTTGTTTTGTTGTTTCCACTGCCATGGACAACCAAAAAGCAATAGAGTAGAACATGCAATAAAGGAAAGAAAAGGAAACAAGGAGAACTACAAACAATATTATGCTACTCAGCCAAATCACAAAGGAGAGGAGTGAAGAGTTACCACCTCCACATAAAAGCTCACTAGCCAATGTAAGGAGAAAGAAAGCTACAATCTTGGAAAATTCACCACTACTACAACTGTGGTGAAGGCAGTTCTCACAAGACTTCCAGGTTCACAATGTTTTTAATGGCCTCACACTTGTAATGTGAAGTTGATGGAGTGTTGCTACTGCTGTAATGCTCAAAAGTGGAATGCTAGAATTTTGGTTGAGAGTGAAAGAATGAAAACGAATTGCTAGAGAGAGAAATGAAGTGAGAATGGATGAATTTGAAGCAAGAGTGAGGAAGAATCTTCCATTTTTGGATCGGTTGGTTGAAGAGGGATGTTAAAATTTGGCCCCAATCAGGTGTGTAACGTCTTTGCAAACTCCAGACATAGAAATTTGTCAAGGAAGGTAGCACACCACATAGACATCCACACGTTGCGCATTCATCCCTGATAAATATCCTCTCATCGAAACAAAGACAAGATGCCAAGTGGATAGAAGGCAATTAGGTGATGTGGAATTTTGCTTTCAAATTTTATTTTCTAAGGTGAGAGTATGTGAAAGGGGAATTTGCACAAGGGGTGCAAATTTACTCCTATACATTTTTCCCCCACTTTAGCGAGCATGAGTACTAATGAGTGCTTTAGTATGTAGATCGAAGAGTTAGTAGGGTTAGAAATGTATACCTGAACCATCAAAGAAGTAGACCATGATTTGAAGAACTTGAAAGTGCAGGGTAGGAAAAGGACTCCACAAGTACACTCCCTGAAGAGTTTTAAAAAAAGAATCCATAGCCTTGCAAAACTATGAAATTTCACAAAGTAAATCGAAGGCCCTCGTACCAATGATGGACAAATCAAGTACGATGAAAGCATATCACAAGCCCACAAAATTGCAAGGAGGTGCCCCCCAAGATCTCTCACATGAAGGAAGCCCCGTGAAGTAAGCACCTTACAAGCCTATAGACCTACAAGAAGGAAACCTCCAAGATCTCTCACATGAAGGAATCCCAGAGAAGTAAGCACCTCACAGGCCCATAGACTTGCAAGGAGGCACCCCCAAGCTCTCTCACATGGAGGAAACCAAGATGTAAGGGAACTCTATAGAGTTGGAAAGTAGCTTCACAAGTGCACCTACAAAGCACCATGTTAATCAATAGATAAACATGTCAAGAAACACAGAGAAGCCACATAGGCTAACAAGCAAACAGTCACATAGATAGTTAGCAGATTGGAAGGATTTGAAAGGGGTCCCTTTAGAACCCTTTAAAAGAAAAGGGGTCCACTCAAGGGACACATTGTTTGACAATGTAAGAATCAATTCAAAATCAACGAATCCTTTTGAAATATGTTCACTTCATCGAGGAATTCAAAAGGAAGAAAATGTCCCCTCGCGAGGGGAAGGTTGAGGCTTTTCCTACAAGAAAAATTGCTCCCTCTTGGGAGGAAAGTTTTCAAGCTCTTCTTTATGAATCCATGATGAAGGAAATACGTTCTGTTAGGGGTCCAAGTTGAGAAAGAAATCTTCGAAAAAATGTTTTGCAAGGATTTCTGAGAAAAGATTCATTAGAAACGAATGTATTTTTTTAAAATTGAAACATTGTGAAAGTGGAATTATTTCACATACGAGGGACAACCCAAGAAAATATGAGAGATAGATAAAAGATCGAAAGAGAAATAGCAACATCATGAACAAGAGACACAAGGGTGATCTAATATTTCAGGGTCAGAGCTACTCACAAATATATATAAATATAGTAATAGTATATAAATGAATTTTCATCAACCCCCTACTATATCAAACCATGTGAAGAATGCACAAGAAGACAAAATAAAAATTAAAAATTGGATCAACATGGAAGGGAAGCCTAAATGCCCCCAACACTTTGCATCGTCCCCAATTTTCTGAAAGTCAAGCAAAAACATGGAAGAATGATGATACAAATAGAAGAAGGTTCATGATGCAAAATCACTCATGTATCTAAGCACCAATAAGGGTGACAAGGGACATCTAGGAACACATAGCACAAGTATTGGGTAACACATCACAACACACACACATCTAATCTAAGGATAAAGAAGAGTCCTCCCCCTAACACTCATCAACCAAGAGGTCATTTGTTTCCCAATATAGATCATTGTAAGGAGAAGGAAAATGAGCCTATAGTGGTGGAATATTAAGGGGAGGAGCTTCTGAACCTCCCGCAACAATGGCTAAGGAAGAAGGTCCTACAAGGTTTCCTCCACTAGGCTCTTGTGGAGGTATGGTCAACAATTTTGCAAAGATCACTAAAATGGCCATGACCTCATCCAAAGATTTGAACATGCACAATGTAGGAGTGCCATGTTGTACCTGAACATATGGGGAGGAAGGTGCTCGCGATTCACCACTAGGCTCACCAAGTGACTTTGGAGTGGTAAAAAAATCAAGGAAAGCTAGGGCTTGCTCCATCACTAGGATGGAACAAGCTAGCACAAGACCACCTTTTGGAGAAGGTGGGCTCTTCTTATGCCCTACGTTGCTGGAGGGGCCAACCTCTACCTTCAGCTTCGTCAGGGGATGTGAACTCCCCACAAACAAGGAAAGAGTCACTGAGGAAGTGGAGGAGTAGAAAATCATAATGGATACCATCAAAGTATTTGACATATCCATGGGTTTAGGGAACGATAGGATGTCCAAAAGGGACATCAATAGGGGTAGCTTAGCTGAAGGAGCGATAAAAAACTGCACCTTTTTGGGGTTAGGTGCACTCACACTCATAGGAGGAGCCAAAAGCAAGACTACACTCAATTGAATGAAAGTGTGGACACCAATTTTGGTACCCATAGTTCTCTAACACTTCTAGGATTTTTCACCTAAAAGGAGAGAGGTAGGCCAAAATGTGCAATATCCCCACTCAAAACTAATTCAAATATGAATGAAATATACCTAAATTTAATTTCCTAATGCAATGAGCTAATAAAGGAAATGAATTATTAAATGCAAGATGTTTGAAAAAACATTATGATATGTGGAATGACCTAAGAATGCAAACAAACAATAACAATAATGAATGAAACTGGAGAGGTTTACCTGGAAACTAGAATGTGATATAGAGAGGCTCTAGAATCTTGTAGAATTTGTTGTTGAAGCAAATTGAAACACTTACACCAAGTCAGGCAACTTAGTCTTATTTTGGGGCGATTCTACCATAACAAGTTTCAGTGAAAAGGATATCCGAAAATTTAGAAATCACTTTTCAGGCCTGACAGTGGGACTAATTCACCACTGATGGTGAATTAGTCCACCTTTAGCTTTTAGTAATTCGAGAGAGGAAGTTGTAGCTCTCAGTCTACACTCCTCTTCTTGATAGGTGTCTGGATCTGATTCTATAGAAATCGGGAGCCCTGTAACAGATGCCCAATCTTGTCTTAGGGATTTGTTGACTTGAATGATTTTGATGGAATAATGACACCTTTCAGCACCTTTCTCTTTGACAAATCTGCATACAAGACTTACAAAACACACATGCAAAGAGGGGAAAAAGGGTTAAGGGTTAGAGAATAGGGGTTTTCCTTGGTCAAACCCCGATTTAGGAATCAAACCATTCAAAATGAAATGAAATAAAGAGAAAATGATGAATGAAAAGCATGCAATGTTACAACTCACCAAACTATTGATGTAGAAGTCTAAAGATATGCAAGTAGACACTCCAATGATGACTTGATAATGCCTAGAATTCTTGAGAATGATTAATTAGGGTACAAAGAAAATGAGGAGATTAGAAGATGAAAAATGAGGGGAAAACCCTTTATTTATACTTGATTTACAAAATTTCTTGAAAATAACACATCACAGGCCAACCTCAAGGTTAAGAGAATAATATCTCACTAGGAATTTAAAATAATTTTGTTATTTGTGCCCAGCGGGACTAAGTCACCCCGGGTGGCGACTTGGTCTCACTAGGGCAATTTTACTAGCTTTCAACAATTAAAATCTAAATTTAATGATGTTTAATGGGACTATTCTTCGAAACACACTTAAGTAGGGCTAGAAAGTGCATTAATAGTCCATTTAAACTTAAGAAACAATTGAATTATTGATGAAAAGCCTACGAAAGCATGAAATTTTGTTACAACTCTTTACAACACTTAGAAATAAGGCTTGGTAAGTAATAAAAAGAGGTTATTTAGGTGAATCATAATAAAAGAGTCCTAGAAAAGTGTGAAAGTGGGTTAAAACACTTCACAACACTTTTACAAGGCATCATATAATTCTTAATGAATCACAAGGGTCCAAGACCTAATTTCAATGTGTTGACCACATTACGCTATTAAATCTAGGCAAAAAAAGCTCAACATCCATAAGAAAGACCCAAATGAGCATAAAAATGTCCAAGTCTACATTTTTTGTGACACATTTAGCCCCTAGTTTAGTGAGAGGATGAACTTGCTTCAAACTCACACTAAAGTATCCCAATATGCATATCAAAAGGAATCCAAATGCACCCATGGTGGTAAGATGAGGAAACAATAATCAAGAGGGATGATCAAACACCTAGGATCAAGATCCCATTGCAAACCAAACATTAGCACAAAGGAACTCACATGGAAATGATGAAAAGGAATGAAAGAGACAAAAGGAGAAGGAAAAAGAGAGTCAGATCAAGCTTCAATCATTTTTCTATCCCATTGTGGATCAAATATAGGTTGTTTGTCCAAAAAAATAAATGTATACTCGCTCTAAGGTGACGAAACTCATGGATGTCCACTGGGTGAGAAAACCCAAATGGTGAGAAACATACACTCATGGTTGGTATACAATCACAAACATGCAGGTGGCTATAGGGAAATTCATTCCTTTGAATAGGCTTCCCACCCAAACCATACCAAATTTATACATCTTGATAACTTTAATAAGGCGCCACACAAAAATGATCTTCGAGCTCCATGAGGTAAGCAAAACTTCGTATGCTTGACACTCATAGACATTGTAAATGAAAAATAGTGCAAGGAATGTTCAAAGGGATTTTTCTTAGTTTGTGCAAGGTCTCATCTTAGGGAACATCATGCTTAATGTCTCCAAGAGAGGATAAGTGAAAATGGTTTCATCTTATTTCCAAGAGAGGACAAGTGCAATGTCTCATCCTAGGCAACATTGTACCTAATGTTTCCAAGAGAGGAAATCAAAAGAAAAATAAAATTGTACAATGAAATGTGAGTGTCAATGTATGGTCCCACTTTAAAGTGGTTGCTAACACCATTACTATGATCAATTTATTTAAAGTAGAAGAAGAAGAAATGAGAGCTTACTCGAAAAGCCCTATGCCAAGTCATATGTTTCTTATAAGCTACATCATGAAAAAGGTAGTATGTCACATGTGAGCCAACTTAAGGCATGCCATCCACATCGTAAGGTTGCTCTTAAATGTTCATGAAAGGATAATGGCTAGAAAAAAGGCAACAATAAGTGAAATACAAGGACAAGGCTAGAAAACCCCTTTCCCCCACTTAGTGCAGGACAAGGGTGAGTCAGAATGAATTATAAGATGCATGCTAGAGTGAAAATTAGTATCAATTAGAGGAATTAGGTTCCCCCACATAAGGAAGGACACCAAACTCCTTAAGATGTTGGATTTTACTACTCAAAGCCTTACATTCATTAGTAGCATGACCATGAACTATATAATAGGTGCAAAATAAGGTCTTGTAATAGAATTTCTTTCGAGTTCTTGGAGGAAGGGTTATCAAGTGATCTTGGAGGAGTCTCAACAAGATACCCTCTTGACCAATGGTAGAAGGTGTTCTTGTAGTTTGTGAAAAAGGTACCTCTTGCTTAGTACAAGATGTCATTTATACGCAAGACTCTTTAGATTGCGAGATTTTGTACTCTCCTTTATAGGAGGGTGTAAAATATAAGGAACTCAAATCAGTAGTGTTTTGCGAGATGACATTTACATTAAGTGAAGATGTCATTGTTTGTTTCAGTGCTTGGAAAGGAGAATGATCAAGATAACTAGTGTCAATCAATTCAAAATGCACTACTGTTAAAGTTGGCTTAGAGGAATTGTGTGTGATGGTGTTAATGTTGAGTGAAGGCTTGTTTATTTCTATCAAAGGACAATAACCAAGACCATGAGTTGTTTCTTGTGCATTAGGATCAATGGGGACATGGATGCATTTTTTGTTAGCACCACATCCTTTTCCACTATATCAAAGTTGTTTCATAATTTCATAACCTTTTCCATAAAGCTTTTGCATTGCTTTTTGATTGGATGGTTGTTGGTTGTTGAGTTTGTCAAAGTTTGTTGTGTAATTATTTGTCATGTTGCCAATTTTTTTGTTGACATGACTTCCTTTTTGTTTCCCTTGTCAGAGGCCTTGTGTATGATCTTGTATTCACCCATGAATGTTGGTGTGAAATCTAAGGAACCCCAATCATCTTCTGCTAGCTTTGTGACTTGCTCGAAATGCTTTTCTTGGTCTTTTTGGTGTGTGGGTTCCACTTGTTTGGTTTGTTTTAATGTGTGCAAGGGATTTTATTTGTTTTTATCAAGTTGTCAGAAACTATAAGGCTCAAGATCAGCGTCAAGTGTGTATACTTTGTTGTTGTGGATGTATTTCATTTTACGATGAAGAGTAGAGGGCATCACATTCATTGCATGAATCCATGGTTTTCATAAGAGGAGATTACATGAAATTTCATAAGGCATAACACGGATTGGTGTATCCAATGTGGCCTTTCAAACTATAAGAGGTAAAGTGATCACCCCAAGTGGTTTCTTTTTCGACATTCTCAAATCTCTTAAGAGATAAATAATCAGGTTCAATGTTTGATTTATGAATCCCAAGCCTATGTAGAAGGCTCACACTACACACATTTAGGGAAGAGCTAGTATTGACAAGATTTCTCCTTATCCCTTTTTGTTTGTATTGAGCTATGATAATGAAATCATCATTTTGTTTTTTCACTTCCAAAGTGGGGAGTTCACTTTGGTGGAAAACAATGTCAACATTTATTCCTTGAATCACTGATGATATGTCACTTGGTTGTGTACTAGAAGAGATGGAAATGTGTTTCAAGGCATTTTGAATCATGTTATGATAGTGAGGGGATGCTTGAATAAGGTCCCACAATGATATATTAGTAGGAGTATTCTCTAGTTGTTCAACAAGATCATACTTCTTAGGAGTTAATCGAGGAGAACTAGGAAAGATGGGATTAGGAAAAGGTAATGGTGTTGGGGTAGGTTATTGTGGTTGCGGATTGTTTCTAGTAGGATATGTATGAGCAATGGTATTATGACTCAGTTGCTGTGAAACATTATTCTTAGGTGGGAAAAGGATGAGTTGAGGTTTAATAATATTAATGTCCCTTGGTGAGGGAGAGTCTAATGCTACTTCATCATCTTCATCTAAGGGCATAATATAAGTTTTTTCATTGGTATCCTCCCTAGGAGGAGAGTTGTTAGGAGAAATACAAGGCATTTTTTCTTGACAAGTAAGGCTTGATTCTTCGAAAATAACTTCATCTCAAGTAAGGGAGTTATCAATGGTTGGAGTGTCTTGTTTAGCAAGAGTGGGGATTAATGATAATAAGTTTCCACAATCCATATCATTAATCTTTGTAGCTTCTGGATTTGATTGTGTCAAAAGATTTTGCATCAACGTTTCGGATCACACTCTGTGATCCATCATCAGGATGAGAGAGATGAGAAGAAATGAATGAATGCAGACTTAGACAGGCTAAAAAGAGAGGAGGGGGGGAAGGTTACACGTAAACCAAGGCCAAGAAAAGGGATCAGAAAGGGAACCACACCACTTAAAATAATGGGAAAAGAGACCACCAGGGAAAAGAGAGAAAAATAAAAATAAAAATAAATGAAAAATCACCAACCTCAAACTTGAAGATAAATAAAAACCAAGTTTGGAATGAATAAAGAAAGAAAGGAGAGATAAGGGAAAAAGGAAAAAAGGAACACCTACTTGGAATGCACCTACATATACATCCAAAATAAATAAATAAATAAATAAAGAAAAAAATTAATGAAAAAAGAGAATAAGAGAACCTTAAAACTGGAAGAGAAAATAAAAAACAACAAGACCACACTAAAAAGGAAGAAAAATGAAGGAAATGAGGAGAACTGAAAGGAAAGAAAATACAAGAAACCAAAGAAGAAATAAATAGAAAAAGAATAAAATATGAAAGCGGACAATCAAATATATATATATAAGTATGTTCAAAGACATTAAAAATAATGTAAATGAAGAAAAAAGAGACGATAACTATTCGGGAGAATAGAGATAAAAGAAGGAAAGAGAAAATAAGATTATGAATAGAGAGACCGCAATTAACAAAGAAATATAAATGGAGACCATGAATAAAGAAAATTTAAATGGGTCAAAGACCCAATATAGACAAGAAAAATACGAAAGGAGCGAAAGAAGAAAAATTAAAGAACGTCAAAGCGACAAAATACTAAAGAAGAACCAAACAAAAAAGAAATAAATATACATAAAAACAAATAAAGAAACACGAACCAAGAACAAATATATATATATATATGTATATACATATATATATATATGTATATATATATATGTATGTATATATATATATGTATATGCATATATATATATATATGCATATACATATATATATGCATATATATATATATAAAAGAAATAAGCATCCCACTAAATCTAAAAGCAAAAGCTAAATGCAAATAAATGACTAAGAGAAGATGAAGAAAAATTAAGAGAGAGAAAGATGACAAGAAAGGCACGAAGTAGATGAAACAAATAAAATAAAACCACCTAGAAAGAGAAAATACATACAAACAAACATACACCAAAACACACACACCTACACCTACACATACACGCGCACACCCACACCCACATATATATGTGTGTGTATGTCTGTATGTATGCATGTAAATAGAACCGGAAATTGAGAAAACACAAGAATGAAAATAGAAGAGAGAACACAAGAGGAGAAGTGGATGTGTAAACAAAAGAAGATAGAACTCACGAATAAATGAAGGGCCAAGTTGAAAAAATTAACAACCATAAAAGAAAAAAAGAAGAAGAGGGAGGATGCAAAGGGGGGAAGGAAAAAGAGAGACAAGGGGGGAAAGAAAAAAAGGAGGGGCCCAGGAAGTTGGGAACTAACCTAATTGCGAAGGTTAGAAAGTAAGGGATGCCAGGCAATACTAACACCCCAACCTTCATCACGGTTAAGGTTTGAGGGGTGGTTGCTAATGTGAATGGCTTCCTTGAGCTTCCGTTTGAAAAAGTTATCTTCTTTGCACAAGATCTGGGTGTTCTCCAAGCATATGTGGTGCTTAGTTGAAGAGGAGTGATCTGCAAGTGCTGATTTGACAACATGATCATGTTTAATATCTGCACTGTGCTCCTTAATTCTTGTGCTAAAAGAACGACCTATTTCACCTATATATGGGATGCCACAAGAACAAACTATCTTATAGACCCCAGACTCAAGCAATATGTCCCTTGAGTCCTTGAGAGAGGGGAGACGGTATTTCATGGTTGAGAAAGGTTTGAAAGCACAATGAAGCCCTTTCTTCAAAAGGATCTTGGAGATTTTTTGGGAAAGGCCTTCAATATAAGGAAGAGAAACACCAGGGAGGAATTCAGGTTTGGAGGTTGGGGAATTGGAGTGGAACCTTTCCCTCGCATGGCTAAATGCTCTAGAGATTTGCCTATTTTTGTAGCCATTAAGGATGAAGACTTTACGAAGATGGGCTAATTCTTGGTCCAAGTAATCTTCATCGCATATGCGAAAGGCCCTCAAGGCGAGGGTTTTGAGGATGCCACTTTTTTGACAGGGGTGGTGATGAGAAGACGAGTGGAGATAGAGGTCGGTGTGGGTGGCCTTGCGAAAAACCTGCCGACCTAAGGAGCCATCCGATTTTTTCACAAGCAGGATGTCGAGGAAAGGGAGTTGTCCATTGGATTCAATCTCCTTAGTAAAGGAGATGCAATGGGCTACGCTATTGAGGTGGGCATGGAAATTTTCCAACTGGTCAAGCCCATGCGGCCAACACACATTGGTGTCATCCACATAGCGTTTCCACCATTTGGGCTTAAGGGGGGAGGAAAAAAGGGGCCGACTCTTCAAACTGCTCCATGAAGAGGTTAGCAATGACAGGAGAGAGAGGGGAACCCATGGCCACGCCATCCACCTGCTCATAGATGACATTTTGGAAGGAAAAGAAATTGGATTTTAAGCATAACTCCACAAGAGCGGAAACTTCCTCATTAGTTTTGCGCCTAATGATCTCAATGGCATCGGGGATGGGAACCTTGGTGAAGAGTGGGGATGTTAGGAGAAGGATCTATTTGATGGTCCTTTTTCTTGAAGGTCTCATTCTCTTGTTCCATATTATCTACCCTAGTAGGAGCACCCGTAATATGTTCATCCATGATGAAATTTTGTAGAGTAACTAAACCACAAGTAGGGGAGGCATCAAGAGAAGGAAAACTATGATTTTCATGTTTACCAAATAGATCTTCCCAAATGGTAGGAGCATTAGAGAAAGGAGGGTCAAGATTCTCATGACTGTTAAGAGGTATCTCTGCTAACATCATCCTATCCCCTTTTCATTGAGGAGGGATATTAGGAAAATGACAATTTTGATTGTTATGGTTAGGGAGACTAGGTAAGGTGTTTAGGAAGGTTTCTATGATCTCATATTCTTGTTTTCCAATCTATTGCAAAGGGGAATGAGGGGAGGAACAATCAAGACCCTCAATTCTTGTAGCTTCCTTCATAAAGATACCTTTGTCACTAATAGGAGAGGTATCAGGAGAAGAAAAAGTATGATTGTTATGATTGTATACACTACCATTCTCACCAATGGGTAATGTAATAGTAAGGATTATGTCAAGGGTTTGATGATTAACATTTTTCTTAATGATCTCATTTTTGTAATCAAAATTGAATTCATAAGAGGGGATTTTGTATTTATGCAATCCATTTTTAACCAAATCAAAGCCATGTATTTTGAAAGAAAACATGCTATCATGGAAAAGTGCAATGCAATGACTTAAAATGAAATGTTTAAATGCAATTTTTAGATGTGAAACAAGGTAATTTTCTGATTACATTTGCAAAAACCTAAAAGATGAAATGTTTGAAATGCAATTTGGAAATTAAACAATACATGAAATGAGCTAATTTAAGCTAGATCTAATGAAATGCATGTTATAGAAACTCAACCAACTGAAATAGATAGGAAAGGGTAGCAAAAAAAAGCTTAAAAATAGAGTTTTCAATTATGTAAAGGGCAGTTTCAGGGGTGAAAAGGGACTAAGTCACCCAAGGTGACGAATTAGTCCCAGTAGGGATTTTTTTAGAATTTTTAGAAATTTTTGGTTGATTTTGATGTTTTCAATGTTTTATGATGTAGACCTAAGATCCAAATGTAGAATTTCAGAAATTTTTAATGATTTGAGATGCAAAAATGCAACCTATATGCACTTTCATTAATGCAAAATTTTAAACACTAGAATGCAAATTTATCAATGCAAACCCTAATGCACAGTTAATGCAAGCTAATTCTAGGATGATGATGGACTTCAAAAAAGAAAAGAAAGTATTTGAAAGTCAGGTTCACCAAAATGTTGACACTGATTTTGGTACACACAGTTCTCTAACACTTCTAGGGCTTTTCACCTAAAAGGAGAGAGGTAGGCCAAAATGCGCAATGTTCCCACTCAAAACTAATAAAAATATGAATAAAATATACCTAAATATAATGTCCTAGTGCAATGAAATGATAAAGGAAATGAATTATTAATGCATAATCTAAGAAATGAAAGATGTTTGAAAACACATTGTGATATGTAGAATGACCTAAGAAAGCAAACAAACAATAAAAGAAAATGAATGAAACTAGAGGGGTGCACCTAGAATGTGATACAAAGAGACTCTAGAATCCTGGAAAATTTGTTGTTGAAGCCAACTAGGACACTTATGTCAAGTTGGGTGAGTTAGTTCTATTTTAGGGAGATGCTATCAAAATAGGTTTTAGCCAAAAGGGTATCCGGAAATGAAAAAATCACTTTTCAGACATAGGTATGGGACTAATTCACCACTAATGGCAACTTAGTTTACCTTTAGCTTTCAGAATTTTCTAGACAAGAATTTGTAGCTCTTGGTTTGCACTCTTCTTCTTGACAGGTGTCTGGATCTAATTATACAGAAATTAGGCGATAAGGGATCTCCAAGTTTCTCTTAGGGATTTGTTGACTTGAATGAATTTTATGGAATAATGACACCTTTTAACACATTTATCTTTGACAAATCTACATACAAGAATTTTAAAACACACATGCAAATAGGGGAAAAAAGGTTAAGGGTTAGAGAATATGGGTTTGCCTTGGTCAAACTCCGATTTGGTAATCAAACCCTTGAAAATGAAATGATTTAAAGAGAGAATGATGAATGAACAAAATAAAATGCTACAACTCACCAAACCCTTGATGTAGAAATCTGAAGATATTCAAGTAGATGCTCTAGTGAATGTAGACTTGATAATTCCTAGAATGCTTGAGAATAATTAATTAGGGTACTAAGAAAATTAGGAGATTAGAAGAAGAAAAATGAGGGGAAAACACTTTATTTATACTTGATTTTAAAAAAATTCCTGAAAATAACACATCATAGATCGACCTCAAGGTCAAGAGAATAATATCTTGCTAGGAATTTAAAATAATTTTGATTTCTATGCCTAGTGGGACTAAGTCGGCCTAGGTGGTGACTTGGTCCTAGCAGGGAAATTTTACTGGGTTTCAGGAATTAAAGAGTTGAATTATTGATGAAAAGATTAGGAAAGCATGAAATTTTGTTACAACTTTTTACAACACATTGAAATAAGGCTTGATAAGTAATAAAAAGAGGTTATTTAGGTTCAAATTATAATAAAAGGGTCCTAGAAAAGTGTGAAAGTGGGTTACAACACTTCAAAACACTTTTACAAGACATCATAGAATTCTTAGTGATTCAGAAGGGTCTAAGACCTAATGTGAAAGTGATGATCACATTACAACATTAAATTTAAGAAAACTAGGTCAACATCCATAAGAAAGACCCAAATGAGAATAAAAATGTCCAAGTATACATCTTTTTTGTGACACATTTAGCCCATAATTTAGTGAGAGGATGAACTTGCTTCAGACAACACTAATGTATCCCAACATGTATATCAAGAGGGATCCAACTAAACCCATGTTGGTAAGATGAGACAACAACAATCAAGAAGGGTGATCAAGACCATAGGATCAAGATCCCATGGCAAACCAAACATTAGCACAAAGGAACACACATGAAAATGATGAAAAAGAATGAACGGGAGAAAAGGAGAAGGTAAAAGAGAGTCGGATCACGCTTCAATCATTTTTCCATCTCGTTGTGGATCATATCTAGGTTTCTTTTTTGGAAAAAAAATGTATACTCACTCTGAGGTGACAAAACACATGGTTTCCTGCCAAGTGAGAAACATATACTTCATGGTTGGTATACACTCACACACATGTAGCTAGCTGTGGGGAAAGTCATGCCTAAGAATGGGCTTCCCATTTGAACCATACCAAAGTTATACCTCCTAATAACTTTAATAAGGTGCCACACAAAAATGATCTTCGAGCTCCATGATATAAGCAAAACTTCATATGCTTGACACTCATAGACATTGTAAATGAAAAATAGTGCAAGGAATGTTCAAAGGGATTTTTCTTAGTTCGTGCAAGGTCTCATCTTAGGGAACATCATGCTTAATGTCTCCAAGAGAGGATAAGTGAAAATGGTCTCATCTTATTTCCAAGGGAGGACAAGTGTAATGTCTCATCCTAGGCAACATTGTACCTAATGTTTCCAAGAGAGGAACTCACAAGAAAAGGAAAATTGTACAATGAAATGTTAGTGTCAATGTGTGCCCCCACTTTAAAGTGGTTGGTAAAACCATTACTATGAGAAATTTCTTTAAAGTAGAAAAAGAATACATGAGAGCTTACTTAGAAAGCCCTATGCCAAGTCATATGTTTCCTATAAGCTACATCATGAAAAGGGTAGTATGTCACATGTGAGACAACTTAAGGCATGTCATCCACATGCCAATCTTGCTCTTAAATGTTCATGAAAGGTTAATGGCTAGCGAAAAGAGGCAATGACAAGTGGCATACGAAGGAAAGGCTAATGAACCCATTGCCCCCACTTTGTGTAGGACAAGAGTGAGTTGGAATAAATTATAAGATGCATGCTAGAGGGAAAATCAATTTCAATTAGAGGAATTAGGTGCCCTCATATAAAAACACTAGACTCCATAGTATTTTGTATTTTACTACTCAAAGCCCTATGTTCATTAGTAGCATGAGGGTATCTACATGATCATCATGGGCCAAAAAGTAGCAATAACATGGGTATGTGGCTGACGACTTTTTTTTTTACCCAAAATTGATGAAACTAAAAGGGTTTTTAAAGGAGATTCTCATCTTTCCACCAATATAAATTATTCTTTACTTTGAATTTAATAAGTAATTATTATTCATTTTATATTTGAATTACGATCAAAGTCCTGATTGATAGGTTGATTGAAAAACATCTAAAGCTTTCAAACAGTAACACATTTTTGAATCCAAAACATGCGTCACATTCTATCCTTTGCATACTATAGGATTAAAAAATAAAATTTGAATTTCATGAAGTTTTGACCAAGTTATGGTGGTCAGACATATGAGTTTTAATATTTTTAAAATTTGTAATAAAGAAAATCATAATTAATTATTTACTTGGAAAAAAATTACAAAAAAATATGCATCACATCTAAACATGAGTGCTCTACTTATATCTAAAATTTTATAAAAAAAATTTCTTATTTTATTGTGGTTAGGGTGGTCAGACAGACACCTACTTCTCATTTTTTCCCTGAAATTTAATTACTACTACATTGAAATTTCAAATTTTCACCAAATAGATTTTTTATTTATTTTTAAATCCTAGTAGTTTAGAAACTACATTCATTTTGCTAAAAAATCTATTCTTACATACTTTTGAAATAATATAGATAAATTATTCAAATTTTTACGTCAAGTTGCCTAACTCTGATTTTTCTAAATTTTTTGCCACTTAAGGGCCTATTTTTTCCATGATGATCCTGCACATACCCATGACCATGAACTATATGATTGGAGTACAATAAGGTCTTGTAATAGAATTTATTTTGAGTTCTTGGAGGAAAGGTTATCAAGTGATCTTGGAGGAGTCTCAACAAGATACCCTCTTGATCAATGGTAGAAGGTGTTCCTATAGTTTATGACAAAGATACCTCTTGCTTAGTACAAGATGTCATTTCTACACTAGAATCTTTATATTGAGAGATTGTGTTCTCTCCTTTATAGGAGGGTGTAAAATCTAAGGAACTCAAATCAATAGTGTTTTACGAGATGACATTTACATTAAGCGAAGATGTCATTGTTTGTTTCATTCCTTGCAAAGGAGAATGATCAAGAACACTAGTGTCGAATAGTTCAGGATGCACTATTGTTAAGGCTGGCTTGGAGGAATTGTGTGTGATGGTGTTAATGTTGAGTGAAGGATTTTTTATTTCTATCAAAGCATAATAACCAAGACCATGAGTTGTTTCTTGTGTGTTAGGATCAATGGGGACATGGATACCTTATTCATTAGCACCACATCCTCTTCCACTATAGCCAAGTTGTTTCATAAGTTCATAACCTTTTCCATAAAGCTTTTGCATTGCTTTTGGATTGGCCAGTTTTTGGTTGTTGAGTTTGTCAAAAAAAATTGTGTAATTGGTTGTCGTGTGTTTGGAAGTGACTGAGGTGGATTCCTTCGAAGGGTTTGTTGAATTTTGTGTTGACATGACTACTTTTTCGTTTCCCTTGTCAGAGGCCTTGTGTATGATCTTGTGTTCACCCATGAATGTGGGTGTGAAACCTAAGGAACCCCAATCATCTTCTTCTAGCTTTGGGACTTGCTTGATATGCCTATTTTTTTCTTTTTGGTGCATGGGTTCAACTTGTGTGGTTGATGTTAATGTGTTCAAGGGATTTTCTTTGTTTTTCTCAAGTTGTAAGAAACTATAAGGCCCAGGATCAATGTCAAGTGTGTATACTTTTTTTTGTTGTCACAATAGGATCAACTTCAAGTGTGTATACTTTGTTGTTGTTGTTGTATATGTCAGGTTCACCAATGTAAGTAAGGGAAAATATTAGGTTAGCATTATAAAGCATAAAAAACTAAACCCTGGCTAAACAATGAAGAACAATGGAAGAAAATAGCATAAAAGAAAAGAATAATCTCACCAAATCTTCATACTCTCCATGAATCACCTTCATTGCACCTCCTCCATTTGCTACAAGTAGATACTTCCCCTCAATTTTTTTGATGAGCAACCCATGACTCTGACTATTTCCAAAGAAAATATTGAAGAACTCTAATCTAAAAGCTACACAATGCAAGTATGCAAGTATGAAGTATGCCTAAAGTCTGTAGAAAATAACCCAGCATGAAAATGTCTAAATCATGAAGTGTATGAAATGAGGCTAAAATTGTATTTTTTCTAGAAAATCCAATTTTAGATGAATGGCTAAGATTGTCAGATGAGAGATGCCCTAAGATTAATGGCTGAAATTAAATGTGACAATCCACAATTAGGGTTACAACAACATTAGGGTGAAATTGGAAATGAATGGATGAGATTTGATTTGAGAAAAATCAAATCAATAGACATAAATGCATGTGACAAGAGGAAATATTGGGCATAGAAAAAGAAAAAGATGGAGAATCAAATAATAATTTGAAATTATTTGATTTAAAGATATAGTTGACCTTTTGGGTAAAAAAATTAATTTAATTCAAAAGTGGTGGGACCATGTGACAGTAAATAATTATTTTAAATTATTTACTTGAAGAGAAAATAGAAAGTGACACAATTTTGAATAAATGATTTTATTTAAAATTAGAAAAAGCTAAGGTGGATGATAATTAAATAAATTATAAGAAAATATTTAATTATAAGAAGATATTAGAAATTAATGGTGTATTTAAATAAATAAATTTTGTTTATTTATTTAAATAATCTAAAAGACATTGTCGACAAATGATAATTAAATAAATTTATGAGTTTATTTGATTATGGAGAGACATAAGAAATTAGCGATGTATTTAAATAAAATAAATATAATTTATTTATTTAAATAGTTAGGAGGACTAAAAAATATGAATTAATTAAATAATTGTGAATTATTTAATTAATAGTCGAATTTGGACAAGAGGGCATAATTAAATATTTTAATTATGTTAAGAAGTATGGAGAAAATAAAGTTTGTAGGCCTAGGTCAATTTTATGTGTCTATAGTTGTGGATGTATTTCATTTTATGATGAAGAGTAGAAGACACCTCATTCATTGCATGAATCCATGGTCTGTCTATTAGAAGATTACATGAAAGTTCATGAGGAATACCATGGATTGGTGTATCCAATGTGGCCTTTCCAATAGTAAGAGGTAAAGTGATCACCCCAAGATTTCTTTTTGACATTGTCAAATCCCTTAAGAGATAAAGAATCAGGTTGAATGTTTGATTTATCAATGTCAAGCCTATGCAGAAGGCTCACACTACACACATTAAGGGAAAAGTCGGTATCAACAAGAGTTCTATTTATCCCTTTTCGTTTGTATTGAGCTATGATCATGAAAGCATCATTTCTTTTTTGCACTTCCAAAGGGGGGAGTTCACTTTGGTGGAAAATAATGTCAACGTTTATTTCTTGAATCATGGTTGTCATGTCATTTGGTTGTGTATTAGAAGAGATAGGAACATGTTGCAAGGAATTTTGAATCATGTTATGATAGTGAGGGGATGCTTGAATAAGGTGTTAAATAGGTGCAAGACAACTGAGAGGGGGGGTGAATCAGTTGTCACAAGATTCAAACTTAAATCTTCAATACTTATTAATTCCACAATCACACTATTTTGTTATTAAGTAAGAGCATGAAACACAAATAATAGAAAGTAAACAAACACAATGAACACCATATTATACATGGAAAAACCAATGAGTGAAAAACTATGGTGAGGGTTAACTCACAATATAAAAGATTATAAAACTGAATGCATAGGCTCACTTCCAAGGGCTCACTACCCAAAGAAGGAATCACTTCCCAAATACAAAGGGTCACTGCCTATAGAAAGGACTCATTGTCTAGCAGGGTGGCTCACTGCCTATAGATACAAAAGAGAACAAAAGATCCACCACTGCAATTAATGCACATTCGAAGGATTACAAAAACCTTCAGCTCATTTCCTTCAACACAGCTCACTCACACACACACACTTCTTCTTTTATGATTTGTTGCTCACTTTCGTAACTTTGCATCACACTGTCATATAACTCTCCACAATTCAACTTGCTTTTATATCATCCTTAACCTTAGAAACCTTTTCCAAGGTTGGTCACAAATACCTTATTTCATAAATTCAAATTAGGTCAAAAACTCAACATTCCCACAGTGGAATGGAATGAGAGTGGACCAATAAATTTTTTTAATCAAGACCAAAAATAATGTCTCGAATCAACCACACACTTCCTTAATTAAATTTTATTCTTCAAATGAAGTGTAAACACCAGGTTGGCCAAACCTAGTGAAAACAAAAAAGAACATATATGTACATGCTTCCCAACAACAAGATGACATGAAAACACAACATGCTTCACAATGCACAAGAATACATCTCAAAATCATCTAGATACATCCGTAACAATAAAACAAACTTTAATCACTGAACACCTTTCACCAATCTATCTAGACTGTATAAACTCATACTGAAACACTGAAACATCACTTCTGGATTATCAAACTTAAAAACCTATTTTCTAGAGCATATAAAAGGCCTTCACAAGACATATCCCATATATGCAAAATCTAAATCAAAGCAATAAAGGACTACAAAGAAGAAACATTTCTTCCAGTCCATAGAACATCAACTCTACCAGAATAGTTCACATACTGGTGAACGTAACTTTCATGAACCATCAAACCAGAAGCTAAAAATCAGGAGATATCACCACTAGATCACTATCATCTAGCCATTAGATCTGTACAAGCATAGGATCAACATGGGATAAATGTGGAGCACATACCAGAGCACATCCTGAACACATGCATCATTCTGAATTCTCTTCTTTATTAAATTTCTCAAAAGCACTTGGAAAGTCATCAAACCTACACATCTGCAACACCATAAAGATAGCTCCATGTACTCACAACATCTCGATAGCATCTCAACCATACATATACAATTTGCAACATATTGAACTATGTTGACATTAATGACAACACCATGAGACTAGCTCAAACTTGCAACAATGTCCCCCTTTGTCATTGATGGCAACACATAACTTTATCTCCCCTTTTGACATCAATGGAAAAGATAAACAACTCTAATTACTCACCCTTAGGATTACACTCATACTGGAACAATGGAAACCATTTCTACTCCCCCTATGGAGTAGACCCATTTATCAGTCTAGATAAATAAAGAATTTGTGAACTCATTGGATTGATGTACCTTCATGTGCACTTGGTTTAGAGGTCCAATGGCCCCCAACATCTCCCTAAGATGCTCAAAAGTATCCTTTGAAAGAGCCTTAGTAAATATGTCTGCAATTTGTTCCTTTGTTGTCACATACTCCAATATAACTTCATTCTCCAACACTTTTTCTCTTAGGAAATGATACTTGAAAGATATGTGCTTTGTTCTTGAATGCATAACTAGGTTCTTTGAAATATTTATTGCACTTGTGTTGTCACAGAAAATAGAAATAGGTTCATCACACATTACTCCAATGTATTTCATAGTTTGCTTCATCCACAAAACTTGGGTGCAACAAGATGTTGCAGAAATATATTTTGCCTATGCAATGGATAAAGAAATTGAGTCTTTCTTTTTACTCAACCATGAAACTAATCTTCCACCAAGAAAGAAAGAACCACCACTGGTACTCTTCTGGTCATCTACACATCTGACCCAATCAACATATGTATAGCCGTAGAAGGTGAAATCATCATTCTTAGGATACCATAATCCATAATCCAGTGTACCTTTCAAATATCTAAATATTCTCTTTATAGTTGTAACATGTGCTTCTTTAGGATCTGCTTGGAATCTAGCAACTAGACATACTACATGCATAATATATGGTCTAGTAGTAGTAAGATACAGTAGTCCACCAATCATAGATCTATATTTGCTCTAATAAGTCTTAAAAAATTCATCATCTTTGCTCATTTTACATCTAGTTACCATAGGATTACAAACCAATTTGGAATCATCCATCCCAAACTTCTTCAATAGATCTTTTACATAGATTTCAAAATGAATATCCCTTTATCAGTTTGATTCACTTGTAACCCAAGGAAGAAATTCAATTCACCAATCATAGACATCTCAAATTCTTTCTACATTTCTTCAGCAAAATTTCTACACATGCCTTCATTATCAACATATACAACTACTATCAATAGTTTGTTGCCTTGCATTTTGAAGTAGAGGTTGTTGTCAGTAGAACCTTTACTGAATCCTTTTTTTGTCAGGTATCTATCCAATCTTGAATACCAAGCTCTAGGAGCTTGCTTTAGTCCATACAATGACTTCTTCAACTTATAGACCATGTTTGGTTTGTCAAATAATTGAAACCCTTCAGGTTGTTCCATGTACACTTCTTCCTCCAACTCACCATTCAGAAATGCTAACTTAACATCCATCTGATACACTTTAAAGTCCTTATGGTAAAAAAAATCCAAAAACATCCTGATAGCTTCCATTATGGCCACAGGGGCAATTGTGTCTTCAAAATATATACCTCCAACTTGTGAATATCATTTGCATACAAGTATTTCCTTATTCCTTACCACTTCTCCACTTTCATTTAGCTTACTCTGGAACACCCATTTCGAGCCAATCACATTTTTATTCACAGGCCTAGGGACTAGTTCCCATGTTTGATTCTTCTCTATTTGTGGAAACTCTTCTTTCATAGCTCTTAACCAACTCTCATCTTCACATGCTTCACTTACAGAGTTGGGTTCAATTTTAGAAAGTAGACACAAATTTTCTTCAGCTACAACTCTTCTTCCTGTACTCACACCTTCACGTTTATCTCCAATTATTTGTTCCTCTAGATGATTCTTCTATACATACTTACGAGTCCTAACAAAAAGTTCTAGTTCATTCTCTTCTTCTTCTTCTTCCACTTGTTCTTCCTTCTCTTCTTCTTCCTTCTCCTTTTTTTCTTTAGGTACATGTCCACAAATAGGATCATCAAGTTCAACTTCACTTATCTCAATAGGTCTATGTGTGTCGTCATCAACTTTCACATTAGCACTTTCAATAATCTTTCTCAATATTTTGTTAAAGCATCTGTATGCTTTGCTAGTAGTAGAGTATCCAAGAAAGATTCCTTCATCACATCTAGCATCAAACTATCCAATATTTTCATCATCTCTTTTATTATAACATCTGCTTCCAAATACCTCAAAATATTTCACAGTAGGAGTCTTACTGATCCATAACTCAAAAGGAGTCTTTGTGTTGTTATTTCTGATTTGAACTATATTAAGAATATAAACAATGGTGTGTATAACTTCTCTCTAGTATTGATTTGGTACATTTGATTCTTTCATCATGGTTCTAGAAACTTCCTGAACTGTCCTATTTTTCCTTTCAACTACTCCATTTTGCTGAGGTGTTCTCAGAGCATAAAACTATTTTCTTATGCCATCCTATTTCACAGAATGCATTAAATTCTCCAGAAGTGAATTCTCCACCTCTATCAGATCTCAAACACCTAATTTTCAGATTTACTTCATTTTCCACTCTAGCTTTGAATTCCTTAAACCTATCTAGATCTTGATTCTTTTCCCTGAGAAAAGAAACCCATGTCATTCAAGTATAATCATCAATAAGAAACATTAAATACCTGTCATCATTCAGGCTTCCAGTCCTATTCAAACCACATAGATCAGTATGAATTAACTCCAACATTTCAGTAGTAGAGTGCTCTTTTCCCTTAAATTTGCTTCTTGTCTACTTCCCCAGTTGACAACTTCTATAGATAGCATTAGTTGGTCTTGTGATTCTAGGTAGTCCTCGAATAATCTCGTTTGAACTGATTCTGACCAAGTTATCAAAATTTACATGCCCCATTCTTTGGTGCCATAACCAACTTTCACTTATTTCAGATACAAGGAAATGACTATCAACTCCCTTTAGTTGATAGATGTTTCCATGAGTTCTTCTAGTAGCAATCATATATCCATTTCTGGATCATGTTATGATTTCACGAGTGTTATTCTGAAATAGAAGTTTAAAACCATTACTACACATCTGACCAACACTCATGTAGGTTATTCCTCAAACCCTTTACATAATATGCATCATCAATACTATGCACTCCATCAAAACTAATTGAACCTTTCCCACAAATCTTAGCTCCTAAATCATTTTATGATAGTGAGGGGATGCTTGAATAAGGTCCCACAATGATATCTTAGTAGGAGTATTCTTTAGTTGTGCAACAAGATTATACTCCTTAGGAGTTAATCGAGGAGCACTAGGAAAGATGGAATTAGGAAAAGGTAATAGTGTTGGGGTGGGTTGTTTTGGTCACATACTGCTTCTAGTGGGATATGTATGAGCAACGGTATTATGACTCAATTGTTATGAAACATTGTTCTTAGGTGTGTAAAGGATGAGTTCAGGTATGTTTTGATTTTTATGCTTGTGTGATGGTGGGTAAAGGATGAGTTGAGGTTGAATAATATTAATATCCCTTGGTTTAGGAGAGTCTAATGCTACTTCATCATCTTCATCTAAGGGAATAATATCATTTTATTCATTAGTATCCTTTTCTTGCACCATGGTATCCTCCCCAGGAGGAGAGTTGTTAGGAGAAATACAAACCACATGTTCTTGACATTCGAGGGATAGTTCTTCTAAATTGAATTCATGACAAGTAGAAATCAAAAGAAGGACCACTATGATTTTCAAATAGATTGTTCCAAATGGTAGGAGCATTAGGGAAGGGAGGGTCAAGATTCTCATGACTGTTAATAGCTATCTCTGCTAACACCATCCTATCCCCTTTGCATCAAGGAGGGATATTAGGAGGACAATTTTGATTGTTATGGTTTAAAAGATTTAGTTATAATATTAATTAACATGACTGGTGGTAGACTATATGCTAATATATTTACTTGTTTTACTTTATGTTTGGCTAAATTAGTAAATATATTAGAGGTAATGATTTGCATTGAATGCATTACTTTTGTGGTGGTAATGATGAATTAATTATGTAGTTTGAAACTTTTACTATCATAATTGGTATCCTATTTTTGAGGATCTTATTTAGGGTATTTAAGACTGATGATTGATGACTTAGTTCAAAGATAAAGTTAAACTCCTTGTTTAACCGCATGAAGGAAATCACGCTCTTGATCACTCCAACTAGATGATGAATCACCGAAGTTTCAAATCAGCTCCTCTTAGTCAGTTTAGGAACTTCTTTTACTATCATAATTGGTATCCTATTTTTAGTTGTGTTTTAGTCTTTAGTGTAGATGCCTTGTATCTTGGTGGTTAATGTCATGTTTTGAATTCCATAAGGGATATGATTATAAATATCCATCTTTAGGTTTTAAAAGGGAGTTAGATAATTTTCCATTAAAATTTGTAATTGCTACACTACTCTATTTTGCGTCCCTGTTTTGGCCAATTTGAATGAAAATAAGAAGTTAACTCAAATCACTTTGTTAGAGGTCTCACTAGAGGAAGAGCAGGGCAGGCTCAACCAAAGGAAGTGACCTTGTGTGGTATTTCTCTAAGTTTTTTTGTTTTTTTGATCAATGGATATTGAATCTGGAATGTTAATTCAATTTGAATCATTTTCAGTAGCTGTGTTTAATCGCTTTTAAGCTAAGTTCATTATGTTTAGAATGGCTTACTATATTTATTTTAAAGTGCATTGGGTTAATCAAGATTTAGATGTTGTTTGTAGAAATTAAGTTTGACAATTATCTGTTAGGTTTAATAGAAGTAATGATGAAAACTTATGGAAAGATGAAACTGAAACTTGTTTGGAATTTCCTCATGGAAGTTAGTATTTATGTTTTATAGATTAATAATCATTTCCTTGCAATTGATTTTTTTTATTTAAATTAGTATTTATTTTTCTAGCAAATCTTAAAATAGATGTCTTTTGAAGTAAATTAGAATTAAAATTAAATTTAAAATTCTAGATTAATAATTAAATTAATTTTAATCTTTTCCATAAATTAGTCCCAATCAAGTCAAGCGAAGTTAGAAATAAATCAACAAAAAATTAAATTAGGAAATGAGATAGAATTAATCCCTAGGAATTAGTCACTAATGTTCAGCTCCCGAGAGCTCCTGAACGTTGGGTATTTGTGGGATCGTCATGGAAAAAACAAGCCCTGAAGTGACAAAAAAATTAGAAAAATCAGAGTTAGGCAACTTGACATAAAAATTTGAATAAGTTATCTATATTATTTCAAAAATATGTAAGAAAAGAATATATAGAAAATTGAATGTAGTTTCTAAAATACTAGGTTTGTTTAAAAAAAAAGAAATCTATTTGGTGAAAATTTGACATTTCAATGCAGTAGTACTTAAATTTTAGGGAAAAAAGTAAGAAGTAGGTGTCTATCTGACCGCCCTAACCACAATGAAACGATAATATTTTTTTATAATATTTTAGATATAAGTAGAGGACTCATGTCTTGATGTGACGTATTTTTTTATAATTTTTTTCCAAGTAAATAATTAATTATGATTTTTATTACAACTTTTAAAAAATATAAAAAAATTGTGTGTCTAACCACCTTAACTTGGTCAAAACTTTATGAAATTCAATTTTTCTTTTTTTAATCATATAGTATGTGAAGCATAGAATGTGACACATGTTTTTAATTTAAAAAATGTGATACCATTTGAAAGCTATAGATGTTTTTCAATCAATCTATTAATAAGGAATTTAGTCATAATTTGAATAGAAAAAGAATAATAATTACTTATTAAATTCAAAGTAAAGCATCATTTATATTGGTGGAAATCTTAGAATCTCTTTTAAAAACCCTTTTCAATTTTATCAATTTTGGGTTAAAAAAGATTCGCAAGGCACATACCCATCATATTGGCACTTTTTGGCCCATCATGATCCTGCACATACCTAGCTTCTAAATGCTCCTGAAGGAGTTAAACCGAAACCAGAAGTCATTGTTTACAGTGGAAAACCCCCCATAAATCCATGAAAAACATCCTTATTGCATATAGCTCTGAGACACACCTGGTTTGATAATTAAATGAATAAATGATGCATGCTCTGACATCAATGACCTTACCCATCATTTTTGGCCTCGTTTCTGGGGAATAAAAGATCTAGCCATTAAGTGTGAAGCCTTAGTGTTGATAAGGAAGATAGATTTAAATTGTGGGTGAGACAAGCTAGAGACCATCTAGGGAGGTTTCTTCCATGGGATATTGATTTTGGAAGAAATATTGATTTTGATCAGAAACAAGACATCCAACAACATCATATCATAAATCAAGAAGATAATAGAGATCCATTTCAAGAAGAAGAAATGGGTGACCAACTAGTACGTCCACCACAAAATAGGACCTTTTTTATCCTATTAATCTTGAAAGATAGATTGATGAGCCTCCTATGAAGAATATTTCACCCTTGGTTTTTCCTACCTTTAGGGGAAAACCTTTTGATGATCCTAATCAATTCCTTTTTGAGTTTAAAGTTTTATGCCAGGCCTATGATTATATAGCTGATAACTAGAAGTTGAAGTTATTTCCTTCTACCTTGAAAGAGTTAGCTTTACGTTGGTTCATGGGTTTAGGTGCAGGAACAATCACAACATGGCAACAAATGGAAACTAATTTCTTGGATAAGTACCAAGATTACTGTCGAGTAAGGGATAGGAAGGAGGAATTTTTTTGAATGATACAAATAGAGGATGAAAGTTTGGAAGATTACACTAATAGATTTTATTTTGTGCACCAGAGGTGTACTAATGGGTTGGATAATGAAATTTGTAAAATAATTTTTCTGAGAGGAATTGATGATGAATCTAGAGAGTCTTTGAATCCTATGGGGAAAGGATACATTAATAAGCTTTCCTTGGATGATATTGTTGAAAGATGTAGAAGCTACTCTAGGACTAGAGTATGAACTAGAAATTCTCGAAGAAACAAGGCTCATATTACTGATGTGTCTGAAGTAATGGAGGAATTAGCAAACTTGAAAAATGATTTGCTTCTTCATCTCAACATGCAAGGAGATAAGAAGAATACTGAGCCTTTATCCATTTATTGTTCCAAGTGTAGAGGGAAACATCTTTTAAGAGAGAGTCCATTGAATCAAGTTGATATCTATGAAATTTGTGAGAAACATCACTCAACAATTTCCTATAATATTTTGGCTAGAATTAAGAGCAGTCTAAAGAGCTCACCTATTGTAGAGGAAGAGCTTAATTATGTTGGCTAGAGATTTCAAAACACAGGGTATAATGCTAATCAAAGGCAATATGGTTCTACATCTAATTGGAATAAGAACCCTTGGAAAAATATGAATCAATGGGTCCCTCCATATCAACCACAACCACCACTTGCATTTTGGGGTCAACCTAAATGGATGAATCCTCAGTAGAACCAGTCATAGTGGCAAGCTAATTAGCAGCCCTAGTAGCAATCAAATCAGCCATCATGGCAACAAAATTAGACACAGTTTCAACCATGGAAAAATCAGGGGCAAAAATTTCCTTGGGTATAGACACATCCATCAATCAATGCCCCTAATCTTGCTAATTAATATGCAAACCAACCTCAGTTGCCAGCCCAACCGGTTGCAAATCTGAGAAATACCCGTAATGATACAAATTGCCCTAATTTGAATGTGATTGATGCTAATGATATTCAGTTGAGAAATATGATTGTTCAATCTACACCAATAGAAGAAGTTCAAAAAGGTGGGAAAGAAAATGAGAATTCAAAGGAAAAAAGAAAACTCCGAGGATGAACAAAAAGTCAATCAGGCATGTTACTCTAAGTGGTTGAAGGAAGAAAAATTCACTCCTGAAATCTCCCAACCAAGTTACATGAATGTTGCAGATTCTCAACTTCTTCGTGAGTTGAGGAAGATTAACATTGAGATACCATTGTTACAAGCCATTAAAGACATACCAAAGATAAATCAGTTGGTTAAGTCCCTGTGCATGAAAACCCCAAGGAGGAAGAAGAAATTACCTTCCACAATACAAATATGCACAAAACTCACTGATGTGTTCTTAGGAAGATTGCTTCCATAGAAATATAATGATCCTGGTAGTCCTGTAATAACCTTGAGTATTAAAGGAGTTGAGATATCCAATGTTCTAAATGATTTGGGAGCTTCCATAAATGTTATCACATCTAATACTATTGAAATGTTAGGAATGATAATTGTTTAGCTTGCAACAATTTTTTTACAGTTAGTTGACCAATATACTACCAAACCTGAAGGTGTTATTGAAGAGATCATGGTCAACATTGACACATGGGATTATCTAGTTGACTTTTTGGTTCTTAAAGCTAGAAATAAAAATTTTGGTTATCCAAATGTTTTAGGCAGACCATGGTTGGCTACTACTACAACCTTAGTAGATTGTAGATCTGGAAGTATGATCATTTCAAATGGTCATAAATAGAAATAGTTTTCACTCTATCCTCTAGCACAACACTCAACTTTGGGTTGATGAGGATATAGAAGCAGAGGGTGATTGTATTATAGAGTTAGCTATGGTTACTTTGGTTGAACATGTTATAGAATGTGAAGAACAAAAGTTTACTTCTAAAGACAATAATCAATTGAGAAAGGAAACTATCAAGAAACATTGCATCAACAACACTCTTGTCCTCTGAATACACTTGTTGGAAATCAGCTTGATTCTAAAAATGATACTAAATAAATTACAATAGCTAGGGATAAACCTCTCAACATTAATGCATCATTGTCCCCAACACAAGAAAACTTGAATTGAAGGAAACTTTAGAAAACATACTGAAGCATTTTCTTGGGAGTATAAGTATGTGAGAGGAATTCATCCTTACATTTTCATTCATCACATTTACACTGACGATGTAAAACCAATCAGACAAGGTCAAAGACAAATCAATCTTGTTCTTCGTGATATTGTTAAACAAGAAATAGAGAAACTACTAAAATTAGGGTTCATTTACCCAATATCCAATAGTCAATGGGTTTCTCCATTGGTTATTGTTCCCAAGAAAAATGGTAAATGACATGTGTGTGTGGATTATAGAGAATTGAATAAATCTAGAAAGAAGGATCATTTTCCATTGTCATCCATTGATCAAGTACTTGATAACCTAGCTAGCAACAATTATTTCTCGTTTCTTGATGGATTTAGTGGATACAATCAAATCCAAGTAGTTCTTAAAGATCAAGATAAAACTACTCTTACCTATCCTTGGGGTACATATGCTTATACAGTTTTACCATTTGGACTGTGTAATGCGCCAACCACTTTTCAAAGAGTAGTCCTTGCTATTTTTACATACTTCACAACTTCGTGTGTCGAAGTATATATGGATGACTTTGCAATTCATGAAAAACATTTGAGAAAGCACTTGGAAACTTAGAAAAGGTTTTGTAGAGATGTAAAGATCACAGGTTATCCTTAAATCATGAAAAGAGTTCAATTATGATGACAAAAGGTATTGTTTTGGGACATCACATCTCAAAAGAGGGGATAAAGTTTACCCCAAGAAAGTAGAAATTATTCAAAACATTGATATCCCTATGAACCAAACTGGTGTTTGCAGCTTTCTTGGGCATGCCAAATATTACAGAAGATTTATTGAAGGATTTAGTAAAATTAATTGACCTTTGTTTACATTTCTCAAGAAAGATGAAGAGTTTGTATGGATAGATGATAGTCAAAAATATTTTGAGACAATTAAAAAATATTAAACAACTTCTCCAATTATCAAAGGACCATTTTGGGGAGTTTCATTTCACATACATGTTGATGCATCAAATTTTGTTATTGGTGCAATATTAGGACAAAAATATGATAATGATTCCATGCATGCAATCTATTATGTTAGCAAAAATCTAAATCTTGCTAAAAGAAATTATACAACTGAAAAAGAATTTTTAGCTATAGTATATGCAATTAATAAATTCAGGCATTATATTACATGTTACAAAGTATACATACATACAGACCATGCTGCAATTAGATATTTGATGAACATAGATGTAGTAGGTGGATGAATTATAAGATGGTTATTGTTGTTGTAGGAATTTTATGTGACTATCGTAGATAAGCCTGGAAAGGATAATGTTGTAGTTGGCTTCCTTTTTAGAATTGTTTTACAAGATGATCAAGAACCATTGGATGACACATTTCCAGATGAACATTTATTTTCAATATCAATTCATCCACCATGGTTTCTTGATCTTGTAAATTACATTATAACAGGGAAGTGTCCAAATCACTTTAGTCATAAACAAAAAAGAAGGTTAATTCATGAAAGTTATAGATTTTAGTGGATTAATAGAATTTTATTTAAAATGTGCCTTGATCATGTTCTTCATAGATGTGTTGTTGAGTTAGATGTCTATGATGTTGTACACACCTGCCATCATGAGCTAGAAGGAGGACATTGTTCAGTAGTTAGAACAATTCATAAGATCTTAGGTGTTGGTTACTTTTGGCCATCACTTACAAAGGATGTTTCATTCTTTGTTAAGAATTGTGATGAATTTCAATGGATGGGAAGACCTACACAAACAATGGAGATTCCATTTCAGCCTCAGATAGCTCTGGAACCATTTGAGAAATGGGGAATCAATTTTGTGGGACCTGTTGATCCACCTTCTAAAGGGAAGCATTATATCCTAATTTGTATAGACTATGCAACAAAGTGGGCTGAGGTGAAAGCATTGCCACCAGCATGAGAGGAAAAACTAGCTGATTTTATGTACAAACAAATTCTTTAGAGATTTGGTGCACCAAGAGAAATAGTTTCAGACCAAGGACCACAGTTTGTGTTAGTGATGATGGAAACCTTTAGGCATAGATATTAGATGGCACATTGGAAATATTTCCCATATCATCCTAAGGTGAATGGAAAAGTCAAAGTCACTAACTGAGAATTGGAGAATATCTTGACAAAGACTGTTTCATTAAGGAAAGTAGACTAGGAAGAGAGGTTAGAAGAAGCAATATGGGCTTATAATACCACATGGAAAAAAAAAAAAAAAAGGATTTTCTCCACATGAACTTGTGTATGGAAAACTCTAGTCATGCCTATTGAATTTGAATTATGAACATTGAAAAAAACATTAGAAGTTGGAATTGATTTACCTGAGTTAGAGAAAAGTAGAACTTTACAGCTAAAAAATTTAGATGAGATGAGAATGGAAGCTCTTTAGCACATAGAGGTGATCTAGAAGCAGAGGAAAGAATGGCATGATAACCATATTGTGACCAAATAGTTCAAGGAAGGAGATTGGGAATTATTATTTGACTCCATATTTCAAGAGTTTAAGGGGAAATTCCATACAAGATGGTTAGGACCCTATGAGATAGATCAAGTATTTGAAAATGGAGTTGTTCAATTAGTACCAATTGATGGAGAAAGGAGAGTTATGCTACTTAATGGTCATCAATTAAAAATATATCATAAACTAGCAACAAAAGATGATTTTTTATCAAATATGCAACATAGAATTGAATATTTTCTCATGGAAGATATTTCTTCCATGAGAGAAGATCTTTGAACCTTTTAAGAAGGCATAAATAAACAAAGTAAATTGAAAACTAGAAAATGGTGGTTTACCTTGGGAAAAAATAAAGTAAATTGAAAACCAACAAATGACAGTTTTCTTTCAAAAAAAGAAAAAAAGATGACTAAAAACTAGCAATGGCAATCTATCTGGGTTAGCTTTGAAAAGCTCTTGAAAGCTCCTAAAGAATCCTGAACTCTTGAAAGCTCCTAAATACTCCTGATTGCCTCTGACGGCTCTTGAAATTCTTGAAAGCTTGCAATAAATAAAGGTGCGCACTTAATGTGAATATTATTCTCTAAATATTATTTTCTAAACTAGTTAAAATAATGTATAGTAGGTAAATATTTATGAGCTTAGAAACCTCTACCATATTGTTATTAATAGTTATAATAAATTTATTTTAATCATTACAAAAAGTGGCAAAGAAGTTGAAGTAAGTGTGATGTGACATTCGGGTATGTGCAGGATCATCATGGAAAAAATAGGCCCTTAAGTGGCAATGAAAACTCAGAAAAATCAAAATTAGGCAACTTGACATAAAAATTTCAATAAGTTATCTATATTATTTCAAAAATATATAAGAATAGAATCTGTGGAAAATTGAATGTAGTTTCTAAACTACTAAGTTTATTTTATCTTTTTAAAAGTCTATTTGGTGAAAATTTGAAATTTCAATGCAGTAGTACTTAAATTTAAGGGAAAAAACAAGAAGTAGGTGTCTGTCTGACCACCCTAACCACAATAAAATGATAATATTTTTTTTATAAGATTTTAGATATAAGTAGAGGACTCATTTCTAGATGTGATGCATATTTTTTTATAATTTTTTTCCAAGTAAATAATTAATTATGAATTTTTAATTACAACTTTTAAACAAAATAAAAATTTGTATCTGTGACCACCTTAACCTAGTCAAAACTTCATGAATTTTTTTTTTTTTAATCCTATAGTATGCGAAGCATAGAATGTGACACATGTTTTGGATTCAAAAAATATGATACCATTTGAAAGTTATAGATGTTTTCCAATCAGCCTCTCAATCAAGACTTTAATCGTAATTCTAATAGAAAATGAATAATAATTATTTACTAAATTCAAAGTAAAGAATAATTTATATTGGTGGAAAGTTGAGAGTCTCCTTATAAACCCTTTTCATTTCATCAATTTTGGCTAAAAAAAATGTCGTTAGCCACATGGGCGAAGTTTAGAAAAATAAGGTAAGTTGTTAAACACGTTTTTTGTGTTGACTTCTTAGGATTGGCATGTCCAAGCCAAATTCCAAAGCAAGCCTGAGGCTAATTTGTAATGAAAAATTAGGGCATCTCAGAGAAATCTCCAAGAATAGTAGTGCCTTTGGTAACTTTATTTCTGATTAGATTACTTCAAAGACACATACAACTATGTCCTAAAGCAGAAACAAACACAGTTCATTTCCCACATTGATCCTTCTGAGAGAAGCACATGTAAATTCAATAGCAAGATAGATTCTAGAAATGGAACCAATATAAATGAAAGATAAGACAGAAATCAGAACACAAAGATTTACGTGGGGAAACCCTTTCGGGTAAAAAACCGCACTCTCCAAAGTTCAAGCCATTGTATTATTCAGCAACAAATGGTTACAATACAATTTTAGGCTCATAGCCTTTTTAGAGATTACATCTTGTTCATTTTAGATACAACCTGGTAGCAAACTCTCCCTCTGTACATTTCCTGATTAACCTCTCAAACCAAAAAAAAAATTGCATACTGTTACAATACCCTCACATAGTATACAGTACAGTTCAACATGCAATATCAACCATGACATTCATGATCAAGAGAGATTCGAGCAGCATAACTCTACCTCTTATTTTCTCTGTTTCAGCCTCATGGCTTTGGCCTTTTAGCCAGCCTCTCAGCCTTCATTGTTCACTCTCTCAGTCTTATTTATCTCATTGGCTCTGGCTCATAGTTATAGAACATCCAATTCATACATATATTCATTCATTCTCAACAAGCTCTATGAAACAATTCATTTCCAACTGTCAGATCACAACTGTCGAATCATCCAGCTCAGCATCTTAGATGTTTCCACTTCCTCATATAGAAGATAATACGTCCAGGTCAAACTGCGTTGGACAATCATCCACTCGATCAAAAATCATCAACTTGTGTCACATGTCGATGAGACACTAACCATGTCTCCTCGATCCCACAAGACTAGATCATCATTATCGCCAATAGTTTTCACTATCAGGAAGAGATCATAACGAGTTCACAAGTCACATTCACCTTAGAAAACCCATCGGCGAGACTATCGCTATTCGCCAAGAAATCATACTGAAGTTCTCAAGTCACATAGATGTGAGTGTTCAACAATTGGTAGGACTATCATCTTTCTCCAAGACATCATACCGAGCCTTCAAGTCATACCAAGCATTGAGCAGTCACCAAGAGTCATACCGACATCAATATTTCCATCGGCAAGACAATCGAGTTCGCCAGGAGTTCACACCAAGCCTTCAAGTCATACCGACCATAGCAACCCCATCGGTGAGACTATCGTCCTTGTCAAGACATCACACTAATGTTCACAAGGTACATAGACATTAGTATTCTCATCGGTGAGAAAATCACAATTCGATGAGACATCATACCAATGTTCCAAAGTCACATCGATGTGAACATGGTTGGCAAGACATACCGCTATCGCCAGGAGATTACACCGAATGTTCAAACCTTTCAGCGAGAGAAACAACCGTCAGTAAGACTTCTTACCAAGGCTTCCATGTTTTCCCAAAACCACTATTCACCAAGAGTTAAACTGATGTCATCGAGAATAAAATTGTCGCCAAGACAATCCTTCATCGCTAAGACTTCTTCCCAAGTGTTCAAGTCACCCTGATGGCTCCAAGAGAATACGTATCGGTGAGACAACCCTCCATCACTAAGACTTCATATAAAAGCAAATGGATTACACCGATGACTCTAGTCACTATAGGTCTCCCTGACATACACTAGGCACCTGATAACAAATCCTTATGTTGGCAAGACATTCCATATTGGTAAGACTACATACTAACAACAACCTTCCAGCCAAGTCTCCCCAATAAATGTGAGTGTATAACCATCAGTGAGAGAACTAACTATCAGTAAGAGATCTCACAAAGTCTCCATGTCATAGTGATAGGTCCATTCAGAAAGACTGGAACTAGCCCACAATGACTAGAGCATTTCAACATAGATTCAGAACAGCTACTAGTTGGCCGGACACAACATATGTCACACTAACTTGGTTCTCTTAGAAGTTACCACTTGTGATTATTGAGGCATACAATTCATACAATCTACCACTTGATGAAGATCACACAAGCACCTCCAAAGCAACCAGAAACTAGGATCACACTAGCTCCACTAGTTCAGATCCCGTAATACTCAAGACACCCAATCAAAAACATTCCACTGATTTAGTCCACCAAACAATCTACAACAAAGACCAGGCATCCAAATGCAACCAATCATAGCCTTCCAGGAAACCACATAGACCTCAAACATGCTCTCATGCTCCATCAATAATTCTGCTCCAACATCCATGTCCACTATTTAGGCAAAAATCATGTCATCTTCCAACATGCCACCTATGGAAGAAAGATACAATGCCAAGGTGAATAAGCACCATTCTAACGAACACAAGCAAAAGATCTAGTGATGTCATCAACAGGATACTGATAACACTTCACTGTGCTCAGATGTTATTCAGAAGCAATATCAACTTCAAAGCCTCAAATAGAACACAACCATGAAGTCATTCTCTAGAAACAAGATATATAACACTAGCTAGAACAACAATCAGAATGACAACTTCCATCCAACTGATAAACCCACGCGACTGAAAATATCACCCACAACTCATGCTATTCCATCCAATCTCACATACCTCAAAGGTATCAGCATTAGTAAACTCATGCCAAAGAATAACCAAATCATTAATAGGAAATACAAGCTCCAAGTGCCAACCAGTCGAAGAGGACAAGACACATTCATGAACTCCCACTACCTGAGTAATCTAGATCTGAAAGATCAAAGGCATTGCAAGTCTACCAATAATAGCACATAGAAAATGTAACCATGTAGTACCAAGGAAATATCCACAATGATATGCACACCCTACAAAAAACTGCTACAAGAGACATTTCTCTCACGACAAACCATCACGGCCACTGAGATAAACTATGCACATCATCTTCCTGTAGAACATCCTCCTACATACACTTCTAATAGCCAGCTATGTCAAGTATGATCTCCTCTCAAATAAACTACTGAGTAGAACAAGAGTGGGAATGAGAATACTCCTCCAAGATATACAAGCCATCATGACTAATCCGAGAGCAATCTCCTCATAGGTCTCTAATTGAACTCACGTTCAACCAAGGTGTAGGATTCTCAGACTTTTTGCTGAAAAACTTCATCAAGAATACCAATCAACAACACTTCTCTCATAAGAGGAAAATAGCCTCACCTTATTCTTCATGTATCCATGAGTACTAGCAACCGATCATCTCATGCTAAACTTCAACTGAATTACTACACTATCACGAAGTATCAAGCAAATAATCAAAGCACCCTATACATAAAGAATTACCAGACCACTATCAAAGCTCCAATCATCTGAATCAGAAACTTACCATGACACCATGATCTACATATCCCCTTAGGAGATACCATGCTTCAAGTGACTTCACCATAGTCTCAATTACAATGCACAATGCCAAAACTCTAGTGCACAAACAAGAGTATACCATGACATAAAGCAAACAGACTCAAAACCAACATCACCTGTCAAGCACCACCCACACCTCATCCAAAGACTCCAAGCATCCTCCATGGAGCCAAGATGTTATGCATCTTCAAATAATGTCCATGCAAATGAGAAATAACCCTTTTGTAGCAATAGGATCTAAAAGATCCCCCTTGAAACATTTGCAACACTAAAGAAGACCATTCACCATCATGTGATGAACCCACAATCACTACTAAAGCTCCCACTGAAACGTGATATCCGAGCTCTCCAAGCATCATGACCACCTGCTTCAAGTTCCCATAATTGACTATTCAGGTACTCAATAGTATCCATCCTCTCATCTCAAAGCAATCACACTAATGCACAAGTGACCACAGACAAGGCCAGCTAACAAGTCTGCATCAACAATGAATCAACCTCCATCCTTCAAGTTGCATGTTGTCTCTGAATACCACAAGACTTCCACTCACTAAAGGATCAATAAATTAGTTCATTCCTCTAGATTTCCTCCAGTCCAACAAACTCAGAAATCTTCACTGGAGAATCACCCAGAACCAACAACTAGAAGAGGATTTGATACCACTTGTAAGGAAAAATTAGGGCATCTCAGAGAAATCTCCAAGAACAATAGTTCCTTTGGTAAATTTATTTCTTATTAGTTTACTTCAAAGACACGTACAAGTATGTCCTAAAGCGGAAACAAACACAGCTCATTTCCCACATTGATCCTTCTTAGAGAAGCAAATGTAAATTCAACAACAAGCTAGATTCTAGACATAGAACCAATATAGATGAAAGATAAGATAGAAATCAGAACACAAATATTTACGTGGGGAAAACCCTTTCCGGTAAAAAACTCCACTCTCCAAAGTTCGAGCCATTATATTATTCAACAACAAAAGGTTACAATACAATTTCAGGCTCATAGCCTTTTTAGAGATTACATCTTGTTCATTCTAGATACAACCTATTAGCAAACTCTCCCTCTATACATTTCTTGATTAACCTCACCAAAAAATAATCTTCATACTGTTGCAATACCCTCACATAGTATACAGTATAGATCAACATGAGATATCATCCATGACATTCATGATCAGGAGAGATTCCAAAAGCATAACCCTACCTCTTGTTTTCTTTGTTTTTTGACCTCATGGCTTCGACCTTTTAGCCAACCTCTCAGCCTTCACTGTTCACTCTCTCAGTCTTCTTTATCTCATTGGCTCTGGCTCATAATTATAGAACGTCCAATGCATACATATATGAATTTGTTCTCAACAGGCTCAATGAAACAGTTCTTTTCGAACTGTCGGATCACAACTGTCGAATCATCCAGCTCAACATCATAGATGTTTCCACTTCCTCGTATTGAAGATAATACATCCAGGTCACACCACGTAGGACACTCATCCACTCGGTCAAAAACAATCAACTTGTGTCACATGTCGGTGAGACACTAACCGTGTCTCCCTGATGCCATAAGACCATATCGTCATTATCACCAAGAGTCTTCACTATTGGCAAGAGATCATAACGAGTTCATAAGTCACATCAACCTCAGCAAACCCATCGGCGAAACTATCACTATTGGCCAAGAGATCATACCAAATTTCTCAATTCACATAGACGTGAGTGTTCAATAGTTGGTAGGACTATCATCTTTTTCCAAGACATCATACCAAGCCTTCAAGTCATACCAAACACCGAGTAGTCGCCAAGAGTCATACCGACATCAGGATTCCAATTGGGAAGACAATCGAGTTCCCCAGGAGTTCACACCGAGCCTTCAAGTTATACCAACCTCAGTAACCCCATCAGCGAGACTACCATCCTTCGCCAAGACATCACACTGATGTTCACAAGGTACATAGACATCAGTATTCTCATTGGCGAGACAATTTCCATTCGATGAGACGTCATACCAATTTTCCAAAGTCACACCGATGTGAACATGGTCAGCAAGACATACCGCTATTGCTAGGAGATTACATCGAATGTTCAAACCTTTCGGCGAGAGAAACAATCATCAGAAATACTTCTTATCGAGGCTTCCATGTTATCCTAAAACCACTGTTTGCCAAGAGTTACCTCGATGTCATCAAGAATACATATCGGTGAGACAACCCTCCATTGCTAAGACTTCATATCAAAGAAAATGGGTTACACCGATGACTCCAGTCGCTATAGGTCTCCCCGACATATGCTAGGCACCCAATAACAAACCCTTCTATCGGCGAGACATTCCATATCGGTAAGAATACATACTGACAACAGCCTTCCAGCCAAGTCTCCCTGATAACTGCGAGTGTATAACCATTAGTGAGAGAACTAACTATCGATAAGAGATCTCACTGAGTCTCCATGTCATAGTGATACATCCATTTAGAAAGACTGGAACAAGCCGACAGCGACCAGAGAATTTCAACATAGATTCAGAATAGCTACTAGTCGGCCAGACACAACATATGTCACACTAACTTGGCTCTCTTAGAAGTTATAGCCTGTGATGATTGAGGCATACAATTCCAACAATCTCCCACTTGACGAAGATCACACAGGCACCTCCAAACCAACTAGAAACTAGGATCACACTAGCTCCACCAGTTCAAACCCCACAATACACAAGACACCCAATCAACAAGATTCCATAGATTTAGTCCACCAAAAAATCTGCAACAAAGACCAGGCATCCAACTACAACCAATCACAGCCTTCTAGGAAACCACATATACCTCAAACATGCTCTCATGCTCCATCAAGAATTCTACTCCAACATCCAAGATGTCCACCATTCAAGAAAAAATCCTATCATTTTCCAACATGCCACCTATGGAAGAAAGATACAACGCCAAGGTGAATACGCACCATTCTAACAAACACAAGAAAAAGATCCAGTGATGTCATCAACAGGATACTTCTACCACTTCACTGTGCTTAGATGCTATTCAAAAGCAATATCAACTTGAAAGCCTCAAATAGAACACAACCCTAAAGTCATTCTCCATAAACAAGATATATAACATCAGCTAGAACAACAATCAGAATGACCGCTTCCATCCAACTGATAAACCCATGTGACTGAAAATAGCACCCATAGCTCATGCTATTCCATCCAATCTCACATACCTCAAAGGTATCAGCATTAGTAAACTCATGCCAAAGCATAACCAACTCATTAACAGCAAATAATAGCTCCAAATGCGAACCAGTCGAAGAAGACATGACACATACAAGAAAATGTAACCATGTAGTACCAAGGAAATATCCACAATGATATGCACACCCTACAACAAATAGTGACAAGAGAAATATCTCTCACCACAAACCATCACGACCACTGAGAGAAACTCTAAACATCATCTTCCTATAGAACATCCTACTACATACACTTCTAACAGCCAGCTGTGTCAAGTATGATCTCCTCTCAGATAAACTACCAAGTAGACCAAGTGTGGGAATGATAATACTCCTCCAAGATATACAAGCCACCATGACTAATCCAAGAGCAATCTCCTCATAGGTCTCTAATTGAACTCACATTCAATGAAGGTGTAGGATTCTCAGACTTTTTGCTGAAAAACTTCTTCAAGTACCAATCAACAACACTTCTCTCATAAGAGAAAAACAACATCACTTTATTCTTCATGTATCCATGAGTACTAGCAACCAATCATCTCATGCTAAACTTCAACTGAATTACTGCACTATCATGAAGTATCAATTAAATAATCAAAGCACCCAATACACAAAGAATTACCAGACCACTGTCAAAGCTCCAATCATCTAAATCAGGAGCTTATCATGAAACCATGATCTACATATCCCCTTAGGACATACCATTCTTCAAGTGACTTCACCATAGTCTCAAGTACAATGCACAATGCCAAAAATCCAGTGCACAAATAAGAGTATACCATGACATAAAGCAAATAGACTCAAAACCAACATCACCTATCAAGCACCAAAAACACCTTAGCCAAAGGCTCCAAGCATCCTCCATGGATCCAAGATGTTACACATCTTCAAATAATGTCCATGCAAATTCGAAAGAACCCTTCTATAGTAACAGGATCTAAAAGCTCCCCCTTGAAACATCTACAACAGTAAAGAAGACCATTCACCGCCATGTGATGAACCCACAGTCACTGCTAAAGCTCCTAGTGAAACATGACATCTGAGCTCTCCAAGCATCATGACCCCCTACTTCAGGTTCCCATAATTGACTATTCAGGTACTCAACAGTATCCATCCTCTCATCTCAAAACAATCACACCAATGCACAAGTGACCATAGACAATGCCAGCTAACAAGTCTGCATCAACAATTAATCAACCTCGTGGATAAAGATAGTCCACATCCAAGTTATCTCACTGCATCCAATAGGTAGCTAATCCACCAACCACATAACTCGTAGATCACAAACATCAAACATGCAAACCCATCATCGCATTGGAAACTACAACATTGAGATTTCAAAGAGAATAACCACGTAGACAACATGACTCAAACACCAAATCATGCAAAAACTAATTTTCCAATCATGTCCACAACGAGCACCATAATCAAGGAACCCACAAGGACTACCACAAGAATTCTGAGTGACAAATCACATACCAACACTCCCATGCAGAGAAGAAATCACACCTCCTCAAACCATGCACAAAGCATGCATGCAGAATTGCAACTATCTTATCGAGCAACACCCTAAAATCCAAGGTCTAGAAAATAGCTTAACAGCAACTCCACATAACTACAAGTTTTGCTTAATCATGTAAAACCTGCAAAACAACAAAGCCATGCAAGTACAAATCATCCTTAAAAGTAAACAATAGTTTAGGAAATCTAGGTCCCTTTTAGGAAAAATCTAAACCACCAACATGTACATGCATCTGAGAAAGAGAAAGGCTATTTTAGAAGTTTACAAATCATCTAATGAGTAACTCCATAGCCTTTATGTAATCGAGGTTAACAAGAAATAGTGCCTTCCAACACCAGGAAACACCACCTAGCATAAGCACTCTATTCCATGGTTGAGAAACACACTAGGCTTCTCCATATCATCAAGAAGCCTCTGAGACAGACACCCACTATGAAAACTTTACTGCTACAAAGCCATAGAGAAAAGAAATCCACCTCATACACCAATGTTATATCGCTACCAATAAGGAGACATAGATCACAACAAAACAACATGATCAACTCCCTTTTTCATCTCCACCATCCTTCAAGCTAGGTGTTGTCTCCGAATACCACAAGACTTCCACTCACCAAAGGATCAATAAATCTGTTCATTCCTCCAGATTTCCTCCATCTCAACAACCTAAGAAATATTCACAAGAGAAATACCGAGAAACAACAACCAGAATAGGCTCTAATACCACTTGTAAGGAAAAATTAGGGCATCTCAGAGAAATCTCCAAGAACAGTAGTGCCTTCGGTAACTTTATTTTCAATTAGATTACTTCAAAGACGCATAAAACTATGTCCTAAAGTGGAAATAGACACAGTTCATTTCCCACATTGATCCTTCTGAGAGAAGCACATGTAATTTCAATAGGAAGCTAGATTCTAGGAACATAACCAATATAGATGAAAGATAAGACAGAAATCAGAACAAAAAGATTTATGTGGGGAAAACCCTTTCTGGTAAAAAACCCCTCTCCAAATTTTGAGCCATTGTATTATTCAGGAACAAAAGGTTACAATACAATTTCAGGCTCATAGCCTTTTAAGAGATTACATCTTGTTCATTCTAGATACAACCTGGTAGCAAACTCTCCCTCTGTACATTTCCTGATTAACCTCTCAAACCAAAAAAAAATCTTCATACTGTTGCAATACGCTCACACAGTATACAATACAGATCAACATGAGATATCAACCATGACATTCATGATCAGGAGAGATTCCAACAGCATAACCTTGCCTCTTATTTTCTTTGTTTCAACCTCATGGCTTCAGCTTTTTAGCCATCCCCTCAGCCTTCACTATTCACTCTCTTGGTCTTCTTTATCTCATCAGCTCTGACTCATAGTTACAGAACATCCAATTCATACATATATGTGTTCATTCTCAACAAGCTCTATGAAATAGTTCTTTTCCAACTGTTGGATCACAATTGTCAAATCATCCATCTTAGCACTATAGATGTTTCCACTTCCTTGCATAGAAGATAATACATCCAGGTCACACCGCGTAGGACAATCATCCACTCGGTCAACAATGATCAACTTGTGTCGCATCTCAGTGAGACACTAACCATGTCTCCTCGATGCCACAAGACCAAATCGTCATTATTGCCAAGAGTCTTCACTATCGGCAAGAGATTATAACGAGTTCACAAGTCACATCGACCTCAAAAAACCCATCGGTGAGACTATCGCTATTCACCAGGACATCATACCATTTCTCAAGTCACATAGATGTGAGTGTTCAATAGTCAATAGGACTATCGTCTTTCACCAAGACATCATACCGAGCCTTCAAGTCATACCGAACTCCAAGTAGTCGCCAAGAGTCATACTGACATCAAGATTCCCATCAGCAAGACAATCGAGTTTTCTAGGAGTTCACACTAAGCTTTCAAGTCATACCGACCTCAGCAACCGCATCAGTGAGACTACCGTCCTTCGCCAAGACATCACACTGATGTTCACAAGGTACATAGAAATTAGTATTCTCATTGGCAAGGCAATCGCCATTTGATGAGACATCATACTGATGTTCCAAAGTCACATTGATGTGAACATGGTCGGCAAGACATACCGCTATCGCTAGGAGATTACACCGAATGTTCAAACCTTTCAGTGAGAGAAACAATCATCGGCAAGAGTTCTTTCCAAGGCTTCCATGTTATCCCAAAACCACTGTTCGCCAAGAGTTACCTCGATGTCATCGAGAATAACATTGTCGCCAAGACAATCCTTCATCACTAAGACTTCTTCCCGAGTGTTCAAGTCACCTCGAAGGCTCCAGGAGAATATGTATCAGTGAGACAACCCTCCATCGCTAAGACTTCTTATCGAAGCAAATGGGTTACATCGATGACTCCAGTCACTATAGGTCACCCCAACATATGCTAGGCACCCAATAACAAACCCTTCTCTCAGCGAGACATTCCATATCGGTAAGACTACATACTGATAACAACCTTCCAGCCAAGTCTCCCCAATAACTGCAAGTGTATAACCATCGGTGAGAGAACTAACTATCAGTAAAAGATCTCACCGAGTCTCCATGTCATAGCGATAGGTCCATTTGGGAAGACTAGAACAAGGTCACAGTGACCATAGCATTTCAACATAGATTCAGAACATCTACTAGTCGGCCAAACACAACATATGTCACACCGACTTGGCTCTCCTAGAAGTTATAGCCTGTGATGATTGAGGAATACAATTCCAACATAATCCCTAGGCAATAAATTTTGTGTCAGAAATATTAGATATCTGTTTCAAATGAGATATCCATTTTGAATCAGATATTCGATTTGGTTTATATATGATTTTTAAAAAATTTATACACTTTATAATATATGATTTAGAAAATGCAATAAATATTTTACAGTTAATTTTAATATATCTAGTTTAGAATATACAATATAGTTTATAATTTAATATATAATATATTATATTATTATGTATAATATTTAAATATTATTTCTATATTTTAGTTAATGATATATATTACTAATATATAAAATATTATATAACTAACTAATATTACTAACATATAAAATATTTAAATATTATCTCTTTCCCTCTCTCTCTGTCTCTCCCATTATTCCCCTCCTAATTCTCTCTCCCTCTCTCTACCCTTCTTCCCCCTACTAATTCTCTCTCTCTCTCTCTCTCTCTCT